>JAXQQM020081859.1:0-196969 GCA_034641835.2 Pinus albicaulis
TAACATTGAGTGATCTTTATTACCAATTGTTATTTGAAATCATTTTAGATCGCATAATGGAAAGATTACATCCTGGGTTAGTGTAGAATTAGATATTTCTGTTTATTAGAATACAATTGCATGTTATTAGATTAGAGTTAGAATAAAAGCATTTCACTTAGGAACTTTTAGAAAGGAAATATCAATTCTCAAAACACACACACATGTTGGGAAACTGGTCCCATATTCCCAGTCGGACCCACTATACCAAACGGAAAAGGAGCTGCTAACCAAGGTTTGGACCGGGTGGGTATCCCCCTTGTTGCAGACCCGATTTTCGGGGCTTCAACATAAACAAAGGCTACAAAAAATGTAGTCCATCCATTAAAGAAAAATAAAGTATGGAGGAGAAAATATGAGATACAAAGAACCAGTCCTCCAAAGGTTCTCAGGAAATCATCTCATGATTTGATAAAAGGGAAGATAAAAAAAAAAGATCCACATGTTAGAGGGCAGCCACACAAGATATGGAGAAGAAAGGAGTAACAAACCAATTCCACTAGAAACTGAGGTTTGCATGGTCTCAGGGCAAGGATATGGTAGCATTATGGATTGCATGCAAACCATTAAAAAAGTTTCCATATTGGAAAATTTTGAATGAGAATTAGGTTGCAGATGGTTGCCAATGATTTTGTAGCATTGATAGTTGTTTTTGTGGGAGATTATTTAGAAATGGCACATGTGTAGGGGGAGCATCTCACATACTTTAATTTTCTAGTGTATATTGATGGAATCTTCGTCCATGACATTGTTTGGGGGAGGTTTCCATGATTCTCATGATAATATATTTTTCTAACATTAGCCATTGCAAGAGCTTTATGCCTTATATGTGTTGCATGAAGTTGATTATTTTTAGATTGATGGTTATTTTCAATATTGTGCAAATGAGATAATTTTTATTCAGCTATGTTGGTAATGTTTATGCTCCACATGCATGTGCATGAATTTTCTACTGTTGGTGGTTTTTATTACATATGATGTGATGATATTGTCATCAAATATTGATCCATTGGCCATATGATCTCTCACCCATGTTCAATGATGTCATTGAGGATATTGGTAGTTACTTGGACTATGCTTCATTTAGTAGATCTCTTTTTGTTTCCTTAGTGCTTCATGTTGACGATTATTAGTTTTTGCTTAATTGTTGGAATTATGCATATATGGCTCGATGATTACTTGTGACATGATATGTTAGTACTATTTGAAGGTTTTTCTGATTAGATTTATTGTTTCATGGATCCATGGTTCGGTGTCATAATACTTTGAGGCTTATCTTATGATATGAGATGTGTTGATTTGATTGCTTCTACCTTGTGTTGATGATTGCCTCCTACTGCACATAGTGCACATATTTTTGAAAATTTATCGTTTCTATCATATAGATGTGTTCATTGGTGCATCATGGATGATGTAAGATGATGGTCATATATTGTTACTACAATTTTACGAGCTATATTTATGCTAATACTATAGATTGGAGTTTTATGTTTCTCATTGATGACATGGATATATGTTATTATTGCTCAGTATTTTATATCTCATGATGATTAGTTACTGTTGCTATCGATTCATTTTTTGCTAGATGATGGCTATATTATGTGCACTTGGATGGTTGTATGCATAATGTGATTCATATATATTGTTGATCATTCATCATCTTGTTGATTGGCCAAAATGATTGTAGTGTTGGTCAAGGAATTTATTTGAGTATGTCATGGGGGAGAGGCATAAGTTTTGGCCATGGAATAACCACATGCTTAATATTGTACTTCATCAGTTTTTTCCATGTACATTGTATATTAAAACATGTAATCAAGTGTCAATGTCATTGAGTTATATTGTTATGAGTTGGTGATAGGAAGGTTATGAGTCATGACATGTGATTGTCATTATGAGTTATTGTATACATCCTTAGGCTATTGTATCTCATGTCGTAGTCATTTTGTAGCCTTGCATCTTAATGTATAACCATGTACTACATTGTATTGTATATCATTTCTCATGGTCATGTTCGTGAGAGAGTCTTGATGTCTAGAACTCATTGATGAGGGAAACCACATGGGATGATGGGTGTTATATCAATCATATTATATAGTCAATCCCTTGGTTCTTGAGGTGCTGCCTTCAACTAGAAGACATTGATTACAATATGATGGTGCTCAAGGAGAGAAAATCCAATATTTTGTTGCTAATCATACATAGTTTTTTGTTGATGTCACTATATGTTGTTGTTGCTTTGGATGAGGGTGAGGTTGATATGGTTGGTACTGCTGAGTTGAGTGATGTTTCTACTTATGATGTGTTGTTTCTCACTTCATATGTCATTGATGGTTTTTCTATGTTGTTGTTATTGGTTGAGAGTGGTGTTCATGGAGAGTTTGTTGTTGCTTCTTCAGGAGGGAGATAGAGTCTTTACTTCTATTGTTTGATGTCATGCTGCCATGAGGATTGTTGTTTTTTTTTTATGCATTACGATCAGATCTTGCTGATGTATATGATGTGCTGGTATGTTTGATGCTCATGGAATGTTTCTACCCACACTATGTGGATGATTATGGTTGTTTCCGCTTTTTGATACACAACTAGTATCCAGGGGGAGAGTACTTATTCAACTATGCTTTCTTGGATGAGCTCAACCCTTTCCCATTGATGTCAAAGGGGGAGTGAATGAGGTTGCTTTGGTTAAACGAGTTTGGGTTGATATTAATGCAAAAGGGGAATATTGTTGGCATTGATGTTGTGATGAGTTTCTTGGTCAACATTGATGTAAACCTAGTAGCATGGTGTTGGAGGATGCACTAGTGTTGGTTGGCATTGATGTCAACCTAGTTGTATGTGATTTTTCACATGCTAATGAGATGGTACTTGGATTATGAATTGGTTTCATACCTTAACTTGATGGTTGCGGCTGCTAGTGCAGGTTGTTGGCTTGTGTGTGGATGCCTTGGCACAATATGAAGTTGCTACACCTAATTGATGGTATTGGATATTGTCAAGCATGTTTATTGTACTTGGTGTGTGTATGGATGGTTTTTCAGCTTGTATGAGTAGTTTCAGGCTCTGTCATCGATGGTTGCAGATGTTGGGGTAGTTATGGTTAATTTTGATGGCTTTAGTGATCAAGTAGTTGATGGATGGCTTACAAGTCAACCTAGTTTGACTTTTGATGATGATGGAGATTCTATAGTGGATTGGTGGAGTGTTGAAGAGGGTATAGTTGTTTCCTAAGGTCTTTCTGACGATTATAAGGCTCTGGATGAAGTTTGGTCAACTTCTGAGTTTATTTGAGTGGTTTTCAATCATCCTCTGCCATAGTCACATGCATGATGGGTCAAGGGAGTGGTTTTAGGCTCCAGCCACTGGGAGGGCAGGCCCAAGGGAACGATTATAGCTCCAAACATATGGATCATTTGTTGTGGTAGTGACCAAGGATTTTTCAAGATAATTCCTCCACATTCCTCAGGCTTATGAGGTGTTTAATTTTTTTTTCTTTTTTCTGACATGTCTTGTTCGGGGCTCTTCATGTAAAGGTCAAAAAAATGGTAATTGTGATTTTGAATGATGGTTAAAAGAGAATATTCATTAGTAAATGAATATAATGTCTCGATTAAATCAAGAACAAATGAACTGAAGCAATTTCAACATATGAACATAGCTCCATTACAAGTTTGAATTAATTAATTTAATAATCTTTAGAAACTAAAATATGTGGAGAAAGGTTTCTCATTTGGTTGGTTCTCTTGAGTGAGAAAAGTGTTATAGTATTTTGAAGATACATTGGTGAGGAGTATGATTTGGTTAAAATAGAATGTACATGGATGTATAGGTGTAGTAGAGATAGAGGTATGTAGGGCTGAAGATTATGTTTATGTGACAGAGCTACATTGGTTTTTCTAATGCATTTATTATTGCAAGGGAATTATTATTTGAGTTGATATGATTGTGTTAAATTGGTTGCAGTAGTGTCACATGTTTTTCATATGGATGTTATGTATTGCATTGTTGAGTTTATGCATCTAGTTTGTTTGCATAAAATGTATTGAGGCTATGTGAATTGAGAATGGTGTATGACTGTGAGATAGGAGTATGATTTGAGATTGATTAAGTGATTGATGTTTTGTGCTATGAAAATATTGTTGTTGTGATGTTCATGTTGAGCAACTCTAGTGTTCCAGTTCCAAAAATTATGAAAGGTGAATCTCATAGAGAACTGGGGTGGGAAATTCGACAATACAAGGATTGAGAAAAAAATTCTTCATAAGTCTAATGGATATTGGGCAAGGCTTGTAAATCAGATAGGTTTTTGTAAATTCGTGAGTCCAATGGTGGTTGGGAAAAGCTTGTTGATAATATAGGAGTCTATAGAGTTGTGAGTCTAATGGTGGTTGGGCAAGTCTTGTTAATAAGATAGGAGTCTGTAGAATTGTGAGTCTAATGGTGGTTGGGCAAGGCTTTTTGACTAGATAGGACTCTGTAGAGTCATGAGATGGAGATAATGGTTCCTTTCAGATATTTTCCATATGGTATTCTCTATGTAATTATTTGCTTGACATATATTAATATATATTGAGCATCGCAACAACAACAAGGGTAGTTTTTGCCGTGACGGGGGGATTTCCACCAGAGATCTTGTGTCCCTATGTGATGTGATGATTGCGTTTCATTTTCCATGTTTATTTCTTATGATTATGGCTCTCATGTGTTAATCTAGTTGAAGTTTCATGTTTCATATCTAATTCTTACTTGTTCATAAATGAATGGATTAATATATTGGAGAAAGAATGGAAAATTTGTGTAATTTTTATCGCTACTGATTCAGCCCCCTTCTCAGTAGTGATCCTGGTTCCAAAAATTGGTACCATAGCACAGTTCCTTCCAGTGCATCTTCACCGTTGGAAGGTAGATCATGGGTAACCAAGAAGTATTTGCAGCTGATGGAGTTTCTTTTCTACATGGATCTGATTACATGCTTTGGAAGGTAAATTTTGAAGCATTTATTTTAACTCTTGATGTGGATATTTTGCTCTCAATTGAATTTTGTACACAATATGAGTTTAATGAAGAAGCTAAGAAGATCATTTTGAAGGGATTGTCTAATCATTATGTAGCAAAAGTGAGACATTGCAAGACCGCAAAAGAAATTGTGGAAAAGATTCATTATATCTATGGAAAAAAATGATTTCAAGATTAAAAAATTATTGAATAATCCCACTGCATTCTTGAAGAGAAAGAGAATATTAAAGAAGACTCCACATTCTTAGTAGTAGAAGATCCAATTTTCTCTAAAGGAGATAGTGAGAGAAACCATGAGAATAATGGCATGCATAATATTGATCAACATGATGATGTAATAAAGGAAAATGAGAGATTATCAAATCAACTGCAAAATTGGGAGGCCTATTGTGCAAGAATAGAATTTAAAGTAGCCTCTTTGAGATGCTCTCTTGATAAAGCAAAAAATCATCTCTATTAATATCAAGAGTTGGAGAAAAGCAATTGGGTTTTGAAGGAGAATTTTTCCAAGTGAAGAAGAAGGAGAAAGCTAGGACATCCATGTAGCATAAAATCATAAGCATATCACAATTGAGGTCAAGCAAAGGAAAAGGAAATGACATCAAAAAATACAAGAAAATCACATTCAATACCTGCAACACTTCAATGAAAAGGAAGTAGCCAAGTTTGGTGGTCCCAGAATCTGCAACAAAAGGTTTTGAAGTTTATTTAATGGTTATTTATTTTCTTGCAGCAGTTTTGTACATAGAGCATTGGAATGAAAATAATTTTCAAGAAAACAAAGATTCATGTTGACTAATGAAAAACAAGGTAGAATGTTTACTAATGTTGAATGTTTTAAGTGTGGTAACCTTGGTCACAAGGAATTAGCTTGCATATCTAGTAAATCAAAGCCTACAAAAAGTATAGCCCATCCATTAAAGAAAAATAAAGTATGGAGGAGAAAAGCTGAGATACAAAGAACGAGTTCTCCAAAGGTTCTCAAGAAAGCATCTTATGATTTAATAGAAGGGAAGAGAACATAAAAGGATCTGCATACTACAGGGGAGCCACACAAGATATGGAGAATAAAGGAACTCATTAAAAACTAAGACATGCATGGTGTCAGGGGGAGCATATGGTAGCATTATGGATTACATGCAAATCACTAAAATTGCTCCCATATTGGAAAGGTTTGAATGAGAATTAGGTTGCAGATGGTTGTTATGATTTTGTATCATTGATAGTTGTTTGTTGCATGAGATTATTTAGAGATGGAACATGTGCAGGGGACATCTCACATGCTTTTATTTTTGAGTGGATATCGATGGAATCCTGGTCGAGGATATTGTTTGGAGGAGGTTGTCATGCTTATCATGATGATATATTTTTCTAACATTGGTCATTGTAGGAACTTTATGCCTTATATGTGTTTCATGCAGTTGGATATTTTCAATATTCATGCAAATGAGATAATTTTGATTCAGTTGTGTTGGTGATGTTTATGCTCAACATGCATTCCTATAGATTTTCTATTGCTACTGGTTTTTCTTACATAGAGAAAAACTCCAAGTTAATTAGTCTTAATGACCAATAAAACCTCAACAACAATATCTTTACACACAACTTTTTTAGTTATTTTTTTTATTCTAATAAGTCACTCAACAATTTAGTTGTTAAATATAATAAAAATAATTCACAGAACATTCACAAAAGTTAATTAAAATGCATAATACTTTCTATGAAATCACATAACTGTCATTTTTATTTTTATTTTTCAAATTCCAAACTATCTTTTTTAAACTTCCAGCCTGACCTCCATGACAGGTTGAGATGGGAACCTCAATTACCTGATATAAGGATCGACTTAAAACCTAATCAGCCTTGCCATGCCATATTGGGATGGGAACCTCAATTAAACAAACCTAATCAAGTTTATTGGTTAATTTATTGTGAATTGAATTAATGAATTTGATTAATGTTTAAATGTATTATTGCAAACCACTATCACCTAATATTTGGACCTAAAACCTAATCAAGTTTATTGAATTGAATTGATGGATTTGATTAATTCTTAAATGTATTATTAGTATTTTTATTTGGTCACTTTTATTTAAATTTATAGATTTTGAAATATCTTAGAAATATAAAATAACAAAAATAATAATTTCAGTTGTACTTTTCCAAATATTTTATGATCTTCCAAATATTTCCAAATCTACTGTTTTTCCTAACATTTCCAAATCTGCAATCAGGTTAAAATATTTAGAAATCCACAATCACCTTACGCTCAACTTTAATCTCATTCCTCAAGCCATTCGGTCATCCTCAGGAACCATTTTAATCGCTACAATGAAAAACCCAAAAAATATCCATTTCCGACCAAGACCAACCAGAAATATGTAGACTGAGCTGAAAATTAAAATGAGCTTAAACGCTGAAAATTTTAAGCTGCATTGAGCTTAACAACCACAATTTAAAATGAGCTTAAACGCTGAAAATTTTAAGCTGCATTGAGCTTAACAATCACAATTTAGAGATGTGCAGGAAATGTTACAGACGAAGTAAATTCAACGAGAAATGGAATAAAATATAAGCGCTTGACATACTGTTGAGAGCTATCTATCAATAGTCAATTCAACTTGTTCAGTAAAAACGATCTGCTCGGGGACTGTCATTTTGCTGCATTCTTTTGATGCGTATATCGCTTAGTAACTTGTCTAAATTGCTATAAGAAGATCCTTTTTCCTGGACTGCTAGCTTGGCAGTTTCCTTGACTCGTCCAATTCTTCTCCTTATTTCGTCCGCTCCCTCTCCTTTTATGAATTTCCTCACCAACAACGCTAACTCTTCTCTCTTCACCGTTTTCTTCATCTGCAATCCAATTCCCCACTCTTCACAAACGAATTTCTTATTTGTTTGTTGTTCGGCAAAGAAGGGCCAGCATATCATTGGCACCCCTGCGCTTATGCTTTCCAACGTGGAGTTCCACCCACTGTGAGTTAGAAATCCCCCAACAGATTGGTGTGATAATACCTTTTTCTGGGGCGCCCACTCCACCAGCAGACCTCTATCCTTTGTTTCCTCCAGGAATTCCTCGGGCAATATGGCAGATTCACCATGAACTATATCTGGCCTGATAACCCACAAGAAGGATTGGTTGCTAGAGGCCAATCCCCATGCAAATTCCAGGAGTTGTTCATTAGACAGAACTGTTAAGCTCCCCAAACAAACATACATGACGGAGCATGTCTTCCTAGTATCCAACCATGTGAGGCAGCTACTTTCTTCTTTCCACATACTCAATTCATCTAGGAACCCATTCTTATGCTTACAATTTAACGACTGAGAGAGCAGCAGAGGGCCAATGGCATAGACAGGGAAGTGAAGTGAGAGTGCCTCCAAGACTGGATCTTCGAGCTCATCGAATGTGTTGACTATTAATCAATCTGCTGCTAACGTGCCTTGGGCTTGATTTATTGCATTTTGAAAGAAGAAATCCGAAGGATCAGTAACTAAGCAGAAACTGGGCAGCTCCTTCAACCGCAATGGTGGCATTCCCGGGATGCAAGTTATGATCACTTGATCAAGAGATTCGTCAGTGAGGCAGCTCTCATCTGTGAAGCATGAACACTATTCTATCTCAATATAAACTAAACATAAGCAAACTTCTATTCCAGTACACAAGCGACCCGATTGGTGTTAATAAAAATTATGGTGAATACAAATAGGTTTACAAACTGCGTTAGTAATACATGTTCTGCACATCTTTCTTACCAGCCTCCGTGCTCAATGTGTTGGAGAAATATGAGGAAGACCTCATTGATCTCATGGAACGCAACAAAAAATTAGAAAAAAACAAGTGTGTGTGTGTTGTGGGGGCTTTTCTCCATCTTCCCACAATCGATAAACTTTCATTTTAAAAAGATTTGGCGTAAAACATTGAGGAACCAGAAAAAATCCTAAGAAAACTTAGATTAGTAAAATAAATTATTATTTTTTTGTTTTTTAATATTATATTATATTATATTTATAAACATAGGTAAATGACAAAATATTTACTTATATCATCCTATATTTTATATTATTATAATTTTAAAAAATTATAAAATTTAACTAAATTATTATTATTATTATTTTGATATAACTCACATAGATTTGAATTTTGAATTTCTTGTTTTACATATAACTTTATAACAATGAGACATCAATTAAGATACTCAGGAGGAGCATTATTATTATTATTATAAAAAGAATTAATATATAAATTAAATTTACATACATTAAAATAAAAAAACATAGGATTCTTAACTATTAAAATTTATTTTCAGTTTTATTATGGAGATTTTGAATTTGTAAATAATATTCGTTATAATATTATGGACCAATAACATAACTTACTATTACCACATGTCCAAATAAAACCATGATTCATGTTCATAAGATTATTCTTTTTTAATTAATCAATTTCATTAAAATCTTAGAAAGACCATAATTATTTTTGAGATAAATGTCAAATTTTGATGTGTGGCTTATCCTAAGAATATTATGAAATATTCAGTGGTGGAGGTTAAATCCATAAACTAACATCTACTTAATAATTACTGATAATTAAATTAAAATTATGGAGGTAATGCTAGTGATGATAAAAACAAGAAAAATACACAAATTTTTTTTATTTACTTTTAAAATATATTTTATGTTTTTATTTTTATTTATATCTAAAAAGATCACCCATGGTAGTTTCCTGTATAATAACTAGTGCTTAGAGCAGGTTTCTTCTTATAATTATTTTGGCATTGACTTCTCTCATCATTTCAAGTGGAATTATAACATCAAGAAAATGATTATTGGGGGCTCGAAAGCTTATTATGAGCTTGAAAACAATAGTAAGTCGGTCGTTCTTTACATTTGGAGTAAAAATATGTTCATCTTTGAGAACCTTGTCACGCTTGTTGTATTATACGAATGTGAATTTTGGGGTTGCAGTATATCTAGAGAGGCATGAAGGAAGATTGAGATGATTCAAAAGAAATTCATAACCTACAACCTTAAGATGAAGGGAAGTACTCCCTATCCTATCATCTTAATCGAATCTAGTTCGTTCCCCATTGAAAGTACGACTATGTTTAGATATCTGATGTATAGGAAGAAGCTTAACAACATGGAATAAAAAAGGTTCCCTAAAATTTATTTAAATGTAGTCAAAACCCTCACCTTCACCTCAAGCGCGGGTGGAAAAAATATGCCCAGTCCTAACTCAACCATTAGGGAATTAAGGAGGAGCTCAGTATGGGAAGCAAAGATAATATCAAAAATACTATTACCTCCAAGTTTAAGGACAAGTTATGGGAGGATTAGGAGTTGGAGGGTAAAAGGAAGCTAAGATACTATAAGGAAGTGATCAACCATACCCTTGATAATCAGAATGATCTCTCAGTGTTTTCCAAAAATAAGAAAATAATGAACATCGCTAACATAAGAACTAATTCCTATGTGCTTCGGAGTGAGACTGGGTGGTGGTATATTCCCAAGACCCCTTGGAACGACAAAATCTGTCAGATTTGTGATTCTAAGCAGGTGGAAGATGAAAAGCACTTCCTCTTAGACTCCCGACTCTTACTCACATCCGCTCTAAATTCCCTACCATCTGCCACACTTCCAATCTTCTTAACCTATTAATCCAACCCACCTATAGTGATCTTGGAGCACTTATTTCCATTATCTTTGACCATAGAAACAATATTTTGAAGAATCAAACTTCAATTCTTTCTCCTCTCTTAAGGTCTGATAGACCACATTGGTCTTAATGGATGGTAACCACCACCACCACCACCATCATCGTCGTCATCGTCATCGTCATTGTCGCTACCGTTGTCCTCATCATCGTCATCATCGTCGTCATCATCATCATCATCACCACCATCACCATCATCGTCGTCGTCGAATGAAATGTTGTACCTACCTAATTTTTTTTTTCCTAATTAAAAAATAAAATTTATTTATTTATTTTGAAAAAATCAAAATATGAAATTTTTTATTATATTGAAATGATATAAATTACATAACTTAAAATTACAATTTAGAATAGTTCTTATAAAACTTTGAGAAAAAATTATTAAAAAATAAAAAATATACCCCATACATATATATATATTCATTTACATCTTTAAACTTACTTCTTTCATTTTTAGTATTTTAGTCTATTCCATAAAAAAAACATCGTTTTCTTTTTTTAGATTTATAAATAAGTTTTATTTATTTAAATAAAATAAAAAAATTAAAATTAAAATTTTAAGTTATTTAAATGAATAAAATTTAAATTGAAAAAAAATATTACAGTTAAAGAAAAATACATTAATCATCAAATAAGTTATGAAGAAATTTTCAGTAATAATCACATTAAAATGAACATTGTTTACGTGGTTCATCATCAGGACTAAGTGAGAGATCAGATCTGAAAGTTGAGTTTAAATAGATGCAGAAATGGCTAAACTAGCCGTTAGGATAACTGCTAGTTTGACTTAGAGAATGCTAGTTCCATTTTAATTAAATTAATTACTTAATTATAAAATTTTTAAATTTATAACGGCTAGTTTTATTTAATTAATTAAAAGTTTAATTATTTAATAAAATATATTTATAAACCTTTATAATTTAGTTAATTAATTATTGTTATTTATTTCATTATTGACCCCTTATTATTTAATTATTCATTACTTATTATATTATTTGATTTATTATTATTATTATCTCATTTCTCAAATAATAATAATAATAATAATAATAATAAATCAAATAATATAATAAGTAATGAATAATTAAATAATAAGGGTCAATAATGAAATAAATAACAATAATTAATTAACTAAATTATAAAGGTTTATAAATATATTTTATTAAATAATTAAACTTTTAATTAATTAAATAAAACTAGCAGTTATAAATTTAAAATTTTTATAATTAAGTAAGTAATTAATTTAATTAAAATGGAACTAGCATTCTCTAAGTCAAACTAGTCGTTATCCTAACAACTAGTTTAGCCATTTCTGCATCTATTTAAACTCAACGTTTGGATCTGATCTCTCACTTAGTCTTGATGATGAACCACATTGGTTGGTTTGAGACGCGTCGACAATGTTCATTTTAATGTGATTATTACCAAAAAATTCTTCATAATTTTACTATGGATCACAGAAGCCAAAATTCTATAAACATCAAATAAGTTCTTCTATGGGGCCTTTGCATTTCGGTGGAATGTCAACCCTGTGGTAACGGTTAGGGTGTGGGTAATTCATCATTGTTCTGTTGAAACCGCAAGCCTACAGTCACGAGAATTGTAACGGGGATTTTGGTTTTTCGAAGAGAAGGGAACGACGTGAGTTCTGAAGTCGAGATTAGGAATATTTGTCAGTCTTCCGGGTTTTGTGGAAAGATACAGGCTCATCTACTGAGATGGATGTAGAGTTGGTCGACTACTCTTTAGATAATTTAGATTTAGAGGCCATCTCACTTGATTCGCCACATCAACTATCGCGAATGGAGTTATTGGGAACAGTCGGTGTACCGGAGCAGCGGGTGATCTCCTCTAATTCATCTGCGGAGGAGGTTTTTGGTATCTCATTAATGCTCGGGTTTGATTCTCTATTCTCATGGTCCAGTAAATCGTACGTAGGGTATTTTAGTGACAAAATTATGGGGCATCTAGCATGGGATTTGGGGCAGCATCAACCAAAATTACTGGTTTCTTCATCGTCCTCTCTGCAGTTTTTGACTGGGTGCCTAAACCCTAGTGCATAGGAAGAAAGGGTTGATGAATTAGAATATAGTAAGGTGTCGTGAAGGCCTAGACATCTGGTTGTGTTCTAGTAAAAAATTTAGGGCGGTCGACGCAGATACGCATAGTAGAATTAGGGTTTCTTCTTCGTTACAATATTATGGATGCTTCGCTCGTTCATAAATTTGTGTCCCTCCTCTAGGATGAACAGAGGATAAGGAAATGGGAGAAGAATTTTATCTGTCAGAAGATGGGGAGGTAGGTGAAGCTCGGCCAAGGGGGAAAAAATCCAAAGCTACAAAAGTGAAGGAAAGAGGAAGGCAACTGGTTCTGGGAGAGAATATAAAAATGAGCGATGTTTTGGGTACTGCCGACTGAGTCCTAGTGGGTAGGGTTTGGGGTCAAAATTACTCTTCGGTTAGACTCAAGAAGTGGGTGGTGGAGGTATGGGGTCAAGTGTTGGACAATTTTCCTTCGGTGGTGACCATGACTCGGGGATGGTTTTCCCTTAGCTTCTCTTTGCCAGAACATGTAAAATGGGTGCTCTCTAAATTCTTGCACATTGAAATGGCTCATATCTTGTTGAAGATATGGCCACCATTATCTGACCTAGAATGCGAATAGCTGGGAGCAGGCCCAATCTAGCTTAGGGTTCTGGGTTTACCATTGTAATTTTGGTCCGAGGATGTTTTTAAAAGAATTGGGGATGATATTGGGACCTTTTTAGATTGTGAAAAATCGTTTACTGAGACATGAAATATGGTTTTTTTCTGGATATTGGTCCATCTTGATAAAAGGGAAGGTTGGTCGAGAGTGCTACTCTAATGGTAAGGGTACTCTAGGCTACAGAAGCTGGACTACGAAGGGGTTCCATTTTGGTGCAGAATATGCCATGAAGTCGGGCATATGTACAAGGAATGTCCATTATTGGCCAAGCAAAAGAAGGGGGATATCAGGGAGGTCGTCCAATAAGGCACCAAAAAACGCAGTACGCAGGTCCTTCCTCAAGAGGTGGAAAGTCAAAGCAGAAAATTGGATCAAATTTCGAGGCCTGTGGCTACTCGTTCGAGTCCATCAGCGCCATCAAGAAATACCCGATATTGTGCTGCTATTGCCTTGACGATTACACGTACTTCTCTTTTGATCCCTTCTTCGGTACAATATTCATCCTATGAATCTGATATAATATCTTCTTTTATGAACGAAAGGATGAACAAGGCATATCATTTATATGTTGTATCTTGCCCTTAGGTTTTGACTCTCGATAATTTTCTGGAACCCTCCCCAATTAACCTAGATATACCTGTAGTTTCTGAGTCCATGATTATGGAATTGTTCTTGGATTCCTATGCCACCCACAGATATAACCTCCGCTCTTTATCCAAACAAGCCACATGCCTGGAAGGGGGTATTGGTATCTCGTCACCTCCAAAGGCTGTTAAAGTGAGTAGGGGTAGGTGTTCTGTAGGTAAATACTCTCTGCAGAGAGAGACGTGATCCCTCTAGCCCTAGGGTGGATCTAGCAACAAGAGGACATGATAATGCGTCGATTCCTAGTTAATGAAAGAAACTGAGTCGGGATGGATGTCCTACCTTTGTTCCAACGCAATTGTCGTAGCTGTGGCAGCAGTCTCCTAATCTTTGTCCCAACAAGTTGCGGTCCTTCAGCAGTGGTACTCACATGCTTGCACAAGGATCAGAGAATGATAGTAGCATACGAAACAATATTTACATTCATAACTATCTAATTGGTCAAGGAGAATTAAATGAATTGCACAAGACTAATCATATCAAGCGCAAGATAGGAACCAAAACATCAGTCATGTATTAATGAAGAGAAAGAAAGAGATTACAACCAAATGAGCGTTGATGTCACAACCTCCTTAAATGGGTCTAGTCAAAACACGTCTCAAGCATTCTTCATGGAATGGGACTTGGCGATGCAATCAGCCTAGATTCTCTCTCGACAAGGGTATCTCTCTTCTCTATCTCACACCAGCTATATCAGACTATTTAAGCTATTCTCTAAAATTTTTAGCTAGCAACATTTATGTGAGAGAGATGTATTTATAGGAGATGAGGAGGAGGTTGGGATCCCTCAAATGGTGGAAGGGAGGCCTTATCCTTTGGGAGGTTGCTCAAAAGTAGGAAACAAGAAGCCAAAGGAAGATGTTCGACGTTATTCAGTCGAACAAGTCATGCTGACTCCGCTCACGAAGTGGTTGCCAATGGAAATTTTGCTTCTATATTTAAAAAACTTTCCAAAAAAAACTCGGCGCAGGTAGTCCACTGAGATAGAGCGCCAATGGGCACAGGGCCTAGTGCTAACTTCTCTTATTGGCGCGAGGACATAACTGCCTGCTAGTGCCGACCCAAAATCACATGTTCTTTTATGGTCGGTTCCAGGAATAGTCAATTGAGGAAATGTTCTTCTCATGGCAAGGGATGAAATGACACTTTTTTTAACGCATGACACTACATATAAGTCACAGAAATGGTCCTCCAATGTGCGGGATGGGGATTGCAAAGGCGGTGACAAAATGTTGTGTAACAGTAGGAAATCCCACTTGTCTAAAGCCATTCGTAATGGTAGTGTGGATGTTGCTGAAAGAAGATATATTCCCATTGACATGGTTCTTAAAGAAAATAGCAACCTCGATATGGTTACCCGATGAAGTGGTTATCCTTTAATTGCAGAGGGTTGCCTAGCCCTGATAAAAAACTAGCCCTCATAAGATTAATTGCGTCTGAGAAGTTGGATGTGATTTTTCTTTAAGAGACTTTAGGGCTATGTGAGCATGAAATTTCCATTCTTGAAGTTATGGTTCCAGGTTGGTCTTTTCATGCTCTGGATGTTAAAGGAAGATCGGGTGGTTTGGAACTGGGTATTAATGGAAAATCATTGAAATTACTAAATACATGGGGTCAAAAAGGTGTGATTGGAGCGAAAGTATTTTATGAGGAGTTAGGCATTGAATTCTGGATACTAAATGTATATGGTTTGTGCCAAAACATAACATAATTTTGGGAAACGATTGTGAATGCTTCATTCATGAAGGAGGATAATATCATTATGGGGGGAGACTTGAATTTTTCTTTGGGCCTAGCTGAGTCATGGGGTGATAATGCATAGGTATATTCTCTATCAGAATTTTTCAAACATATCATGGAATACAATAATCTCATTGATATAGAATCTGTGCGTACTCAGCCTACATGGGGGAATCACAGGACTGGCTCTACCATGCTAGCTAGAAGATTAGATAGATTTCTTATCAAGGAATCCATGCTAGATAATATTAATTTTATTAGGGAGTGGGTTGGATCGGGGGGCATCTCTGATTATTCTCCTATCTTTTTAGAGATTGTTTTTTTGTCGCCAAAACCTCATGCACCTTTCAAATTCAACTTAAATTGGTTAAGTGATCAGGGATATCACAGGATGGTTAAACAAGAATGGAGAATATGGTCCCGAACGGAGCATGTCTCAATTGTTGAGAATTTATGTAGAACCTATAGCATATATAAAGGAGATATATTGTTTGGGCTAAGATCAAAAGAAAAAGGGATGATGAAGCACTCTGCAAAATTGAAGAAGAATTAACTAGGATTGAAGATCTGGTAAATGGAGGATATTCTTATGTGGAAGCAAAGAAACATGCCACTAAATTGGAGGCTGAAAATATCAAGTTGCTAAAGGAAAAATAAGAGACTTGGAGGCTAAGAAGCACAACAATATGGTTAAAGTCAGGCGATGACAACACTATATGTTTTCCATAAATTTTCGAGGGGTCATAAATCTGTTAACACGATTTAGTCTCTTTGGGATGAGGAAGGAAATGCAGTGCAATATTTTAGTAGTCTCGCAAATCAAGGTATCCAACATTTTACCAATATATTTAAAGCTCAACATGAGGCATCCTTGGTGGAAGTGATCAAGGTGGCCAACATTTTCCCTTAGTTTGTAAATGAAGAGGAAAATGATGATCTATTCTCACCTGTATCGATGGTAGAGTTGGAAGTTGTTTTGAAATGGTTCAAGAGGGAAAATAATCATGGGCTCGGCGGTTGGTTAATTGAATTTTATCTCACTTTTTTTCTATCTTATTGGACCTGGCCTCCTTAGAGTAATTGAAGAATGCATGATGGAAGGGAAATGTATGATGTTTTCAATGCTAAATTTATTGCATTAATCCCTAAGACTGATAAGCCCATTATTTATAAGGATTTTAGGTCTATATCATCATGCAACTTCATTTACAAGATCATTGCTAAAATCATAACAAATAGAATAAAGCCTATTTTATCTCAGCATATATCTATGGAACAATTTTCTTTCTTGGAGAACAAACAGATCCATGAAGCCATAAGAATACATCAGGAGGGACTTCATTCCTTAAATTTAGAAGACAAGGGGAATGATTATTAAAATTGATTTATCCAAAGAATATGACAAGACAAGTTGGTTTTACCTACAAATTCTTTTGAATCATGTATGATTTCATAATAATTTTACAAACTGGATAATATGTTGTGTTTCATCTGTATCATAAAATATTCTGATCAATGGCTCAACAACTAATTTCCTTCATCCAAAACATGGGCTCAAGGCTAGGATGCCCCTTATCTCCTCTACTCTTTTAATTGGTGATGGAAGGATTGAGTAGGTTGATTACCATGGAAAAGAATAGAGGGTGATTCAAAGGGGTTAAGATTGCTTCAAATATATCATTGACCCATCTCCTCTTTATTGATGATGTACTTATTTTTATGAGCGCGACTATTAGTGACTCCAGTGTTATGGATGGAATCCTTAAATTATTTTGCAAGGCCACTAGTATGAAGAAAAATGAAGAGAAATTCACATTAACAGTGGCATAATTATCTCCCAATGAATTAACCTATGCTGAACACAAGTTTCCTTTCACAAAGTTGAATATTCAAGAAGGGTTGAAGTACCTTGGATTTTGGTTGAAACCAAATAATTATAAAAATGCAGATTTGTCATGGTTGGTTGCAAAAATTGAGAGCAGAATAAATGTCTCACATAATAGAGGGCTTTCGAGGGTTGGGAGATAAATGTCTCACATCATTAGCATGGATTCCTATTGGAATTATCTATAAAATTCAGTAGATATGTTGCAAATTCCTATGGCCTTGGAAAAAAGAAGACAAACTATTTTCTTGGGTCAAATGGGAGAAAATTGCAAAGCCAAAAAAATGGGGTGGTTGGGGGATGAAAAATATGGTCAATTTTTCAAAAGCCTTGGCATAAAAAATGGGATGGCATCTCATCACAACAAATAACTTATGGAAGCAAGTGGTTGTGTAGAAATATATTTTTCCTTTACAGGTAGAGGAATGGATCATGATTCCTCATTGGAACAGATCAGATATATCCTCAAAGTGGAGGGTTGTTTTAAACTGTTTCAACTATATAAGGTCTAGTCTATCGTGGAGAGTAGGGACAAGAATGACAATGCGCATTAGATTTTATGGGTGGGCTCAGAGTGGAAATGATCATAATATACCTCCGTCTTCACTGAAATACCTTAGAAATGCAGGTTATAGTACCTTAGATCAAATTGTTGATAACAACAATTCCACCTTGTTTCATCAAGGTTGGTTGTCTGCACTCGACCTGCATTTACTGATTCGTTGGCATCAAGTATGGAATTATTTTATCGATGCCCTTGTTGAGGCTCATATTAGAATCCAAGATAGGGAGGATGAGCTCATTTGGACTTGTGCCAACCATGTTGGTTATTCTCCAAAATAAGGATATATTTTTATCAGTACTGGGGGGGAACCAATTAACAGAGATTGGTGGTGGAGATCGATTTGGAAGCTAAAGGGCCCTCCAAGAACCAAGTTGTTTATGTGGTGCTTTCTACAGGATAAGGTACCCATACATGATAATCTCCAACAACGATCTTTCCAAGTCCCAATATGGTGTGCATTATGTAAATAAAACTCAAAATCTATTGATCATCTTTTTTTGGCATGCCCCATCACATTACATCTATGGAGTTAGATATGTTATATTTTAAATATTACCACCCGATGGTTGGTTCAATCTCTACTGGTAGCATGGGAATTGTGGTGGAATAATGTTCATTCGGAAAAACTCAGGAATTTTCCGATGCTGGTATGCTCAGAAATTTGGCTGGGAGGAAGAACAAAATATTTCTAGATAAAGATCAGAATTGGACCTTTTCAACTTCCCACATAGTTGTTGCATTCAATCTTATCCCTGAATATGTAAAACCTCCTAAGAAGAGGAATACAATGTTGAAAACATTGATAAATCAAGCCCATGGGCTTACTTTGACGAATCAACCCAACCTGATGGTTATGGAGGAGGAGCTATCTTGTTTCTATCAGATGATCATTATTTTAAACTAAATATGGGATTAGGGAGAGGCACAAACATTTACTCTAAACTGAACAAACTTAGACTTCTACTTATTTTCTCTATTGAAAAAGGATGTTGTCATCTTTAGATTTTTGGTGATTCAAAAATTGTTGTAAAGTGGTTCAATCAATATGCAATTTGTCACATGCACACATTCAAAAACATCTTGGATGAAATTATGATATTAAAAACTCACTTTGTCTTGGTGACATGTAATCATATCTTTAGGGAAAATAACCAGATTGCCAATGGTCTATCCAAAGAAGTTGCAGAGCAACATTATGGTACATGGTTGATACAGGAGCACAAGACACATGATTTTTTCTAGTATTATCATAGGACATTTAACGAATATCATCAATAATATATATGATCTATCTGACTTCTATCGGTCCATAGTGGGGACATGTTTTTTATATTTATGTGGATGTTTTTGCTATCATATTTTTATAAATATATGTACACAAACTTTATATAAAAAACTCTATGTTTGAAAGTGGCAAGCTCTGGTCACTATTTTTTTAATATGCTTTTTTTTAAGCATTTACAGCTTGTAATTTTCAATATTCCATATAATAAAAATATAAAATTTCCTTAAGAAAAAGTTCTTCTAAATATGTTGTAAAAGTTCTTCTAAATATATTCTAGAATCTTGAGCTTTTAAAGTATCAAATATTCATTTTGTTTAGAGTTCCATTAGATATAATTAAAAATTATTATCTTCTCAATGGTCATATGTAATTTAATTGTTTTAAGTGTATATTTTTAAGTTAAATTATAATTTTTAATTAATTCAATTATATATATATAATATTTAAATCTTGAGTTTTTAAACTATCAAATATTCATTTTCTTTGGAGTTCCATTAGATATAATTAAAAATTATTATCTTCTCCATGGTCATATTTAATTTTTAAGTGTAATTTAATTTTTTTTTTTTGTAAATATCGTAGGACCTTTCTATTAACTATAATATAAAGAGCAAGTTGTTGTTCATAAATATACAAGACGAGTAGCCTCAACATACCCGTAAGAAACTAGGTCTAATTTAATTGTTTTAAGTGTATATTTTTAATTAAATTATAATTTATAATTAATTAAATTTTATATATATAATTTTTAGATAAATTACAATTTTTTTAAAATTATCTTTGACTATATAAATAAATTCACAAATTCAACATTTTAAAAAAGTCATGAAACAGTACCATTCAAACTTACAACTACAACAAATCCCTCTAAACCTTTAAATAAAATTAATTAAAATTATACTTAAAAATTATCCACCTTGATTTATCTATTATTAAACGCGCACCATCTTGATTTATCTATTAAACCCACATCACAGATCTGACTTCAAATACCCACGCAAAACTTCAAGTTAGGCAACTCATTGACCAACTGGTTGTACGATGACAAACAGGTTATGTTTTAGCAATCTGAACGATGAAATATTCTTACTTACCCTTTCTGAGTAGAGATATGAAGAAATAAAGTATTAATTATTTCTGAGTAGAGGTATGAAGAAATAAGTATTAATTTATTTTTTTGACCCTAAGTTTATGTGTCTTGCAGATTTTGTATTAGTTTAAGTTAATCGTAGAATTTGTGTTAACTTAACTAGCAATATGAGTCGTTGACTTTGTTGATTTTGGTTAGACTACTCTCATGATGAAATTTTACAATAGTTATGAAAATTTACCATAGATATAAAAATCACGTACCTTTCAGGAAGATCATTCCTCTATAAGCATAGTATATATAAAGCATGAATTTGTATCTAAGCAGAATCTCGAATATCAAAAAACATGGTATTGAGACATTCCCATAAAATTGAGATGTTTTAATTGGTTAGTACTATATAATAGTGTTTATTTGGGATGTATTAATTTATAAAGGATTTCAAGGATTAAGTATATGTTCTTTATGCTTCGAAGCTATAGAGTTTATGCTCGGTAGTTATGGAGTACATATATCATTTATTCTTAATAGGTTCATTTATAAAAGTTATTTGGGATAGAATTATGACACTATTCAACATTAAAGGTAGGTGGTAATAGGGATTGATTGAGGGATGTTTATCTTTCTAGTTCATACAAGAAACACTTAACATTACCCTTAAGCATATGTTCTTTATGCTTGGAAGCCATGGAGTTTATGCTTGGAAGCTATGGAGGACACACATCACCTATTCTTAATAAGTTCATTTACAAAGGCTATTTGCGATGGAGTTATGACAATACTCAACATCAAAGGCAGGTGGCAATAGGGATTGATTGAGTGAAAGGCAGGTGGTAATAGGGATTGATTGAGGGATGTTTATCTTCCTAGTTCATACAAGAAACACTCAACATTACCTTTAAGCATATGTTCTTTATGCTTGGAAGCCATGGAGTTTATGCTTGGAAGCTATGGAGGACACACATCACCTATTCTTAATAAGTTCATTTACAAAGGCTATTTGGGAGGCAGGCGGCAATAGGGATTGATTGAGGGATGTATATCTTCCTAGTTCATGCAAGAAACATGAGCAACACTACCCTTTTATAGAGAACCAGATAGGAAATAATAATAAAGACTGTTAGATACTTCAGGGAGATTGGACCAATTATTAGAAAAGGACATAGAAGAATCACAAGTATATAGACATTTGGAAGGAACTCCCAGCTGGTTTTTGTGATGGGGTGTGTGAACAAAGAAAATGTGGATGCCTAGAATATTTAGTAATGGAACTTGACACTTTTTAATATTTTTGGTGGGAAGAAAAAAGGGGCACAACAGGGTGGAAGAACTTATTGCACTATGAGATACATTAATGTGTGCAAGATGGTTGGCTATTGAGACTTTAAAGATTTATGGGGACTCAAAAAGTATTATAGAATGGGTACAAGGATCTTCTCAATTTAATCCATTCATTCTTACTGCATGGATGAGGACTATTTGGATTCTAGAGCAGACCTTTGAGCAGATCACATACAGAAATATAATGGGCTTTTAGGGGTTTTGTAAAAAGGCCAGCAGAGTATGATTCATTTTTATACATATCAATAAGGTTGAGTAGTAAATGAAGAAACCATAAAGATCCTATAGCATAACATATAATATACATTTTGTATAAACTGTAATCACCCTTATTAGAGATCCTGTAGCATAGCATATCATATGCATTTTGCATAAATTTTAATGACCCTTATTGAGACAATGACAAAGATACTTAAGAAACAATCAGAAAAATTATATTAATAGATATTCTTGTGAAATTATAGGTAGAATTCCAGAATATGAGAAACAATATATAAATAAAATTTTCTATTATGCTTTAAATAGAGTTACAGTAATAGATTTATGACAAAAATTGTTTCTTCAAGGTAGAAACAAAACAAAATAAGTTATTGTAATCACTTTTATACCTTGAAACAAAACAAAATAAGTTATTGTAATCACTTTTATTAATAAAAGATGATGTTTTTTTACTGAAAAAATAATAAGTTATTGTAATCATTTTATTAATGAAAGATGATGCTTTTTACTGGTTTTTTTTTTTTTTAAAATATATAAAGCATGAACGTACCTTTGAGGGGAAGATACCCTTCCTCTATGAGCTGAGGCATGTTGAAATAAAGCATGAACCCGCAGGCACTGGTCGTCCAGAAGGCTATTCTTGGAACACCATAAGCGTTGGCTGTATTTTGCAAATTTGATAAAAGCCCATCCGACACTATAAAGCTGACCGGAGGAATGTCGGGGCGATTCTGGAGCTTCTCCATCAACTTGCGCAAATGAATATGAGCATTATGTTCCATGGATTTGGCCAGATCGGTAATATCATGCGTACGGCCGTGTTGGGCGGGCAGGCCGTCGGGCACTGTTTCGAATCTTATATTCATCGAAGTATCGTGGGTCATAGGTCCACCAGACTGTGCCAAACGCTCCTGAACAAATTCGGTATTCACAAAAGTGATATAAAAACCTCGTGAGGACAAAACATTGGCCAAGTTCATGAAAGGCTTTATGTGGCCCTGCAAGGGAAATGGAAATAATAACGCATGGGGAGAGCGCTGCTCATCAACTAAAACTGATTGCACTAATTCCATATTCTGTTAACAAGGGGAAGTCTACCGAGAGGGGCTTGAATTGTGGAGTGATTGCAGAGATGCGCAGGTATATCATTGTAAATATTAATCATAGTCGAGTCATATATCATAGTGTGAACATATATCTATAGAGATTTTCAATGTAAATATCAATCATAGTCGAGTCATTAAAGTTGCGTGAAGACATATGCATTACATAATGAAGTAATGTCGAATATCACAAGATGAATTAATAATTTATTGGTATGTAGAATCAAATAGTGCTTATTTAAAATTCTCAAATATTAAACACTAAACACTATGCAGTAAGCTAATTTTACTAACTTTACGATATCTTATCTCTCTCATCTCATGTACTATCTCACCTTATCTATTGAATACTACTGTATTCTAGAAGTAAAGAAAAGTAAACAATCGTTTAGTGATTAATACTACTTTATTCTTTCTCATGGACAACATGTAAAGAAAAGTAGACAATCATTTAGTGCTTAATGAACTCGCAGATTTTATTTTATGTTTTCAATTTTGTTTTTTAAAATCTTCAAACAGATATGAATGTTTGAAAGTTTGGAGCACGAACCTGTCGCAATGCCCTAGAATCACGTTCGAAGAATAGTGATCCATATGAGTCAATATCTGACGTGCAAATTGAAAGGCGTAAGAGACTTAAATTATCTCAAGGTGATGCCTGCGTTTGTGACTTAGGTTATTGTATGGGTTATCCCACAAAGTTGTTGTCAATCTTTTCAGTGGATGTTTCAGTCAAGGTTAACGCCATTGACAATTTATTTTTGATGACATATCAAGTTGTATACTTTTCTTAAATTTGAAGTATCAGATTGAATAATTATATATTATTTTTCATATATGATGGGAACAACCAATTTACGCTTAAATTTGAAGTATCAGATTGAATAATTATATATTATTTTTCATATATGATGGGAACAACCAATTTACGTGTGAATATCAAACTCTTCAGTGACACACTCTGGTTGAATTTTTGGGAAAACTAACAAAACTTCGATGTCTAACGTGACATTCTCTTGTCCGCACTTTTCATAAAACCAACGAAGTACAAAGAAAAAAACATTTCTTAATAACAGTCGTTCACATGCTGGATAAAATATCTAACAAAAATATCGTAAATATCCTTTTCATAAAACCAACGTAGTACCGACCCAAAAAAAAAAAAAAAAACATTTCTTAATAAAAGTTGTTCACATTTTAGATAAAATATCTAACCCAATACAAAAGAGAAGGACCTACGTAAATTTATTCAATCAAAGTAGGAATTTTTTTTGGGTAGAAAAGCCAACAAAATACAAAAATAGAAAACCTTCCATAATAATACTCATTCACATGCATCTTGCATACAATATCTACAAAATACAAAAGAGTAATACATCTTCAAAATTTATTTAGTCATTGAGTATGAAGTCGCAAATAAAATATGCACGGGAAAGAGTAACATATTTTTAAAATTTATTTAATTATTGAATATGAAATTGTTGAGTGAGAAAGGTAGATTTCCACAATATAATTATATATAACATTTAGTTTAGGCTCCATAAGTTAGAAAAATAGTAACCTAAAAATAGGTTAATTCATGTAACACCCACTTAAACGTAAACCATTGTATTTTATAGTTTTTACGATGTTTTACCGAGACAGTCGCATCAAGAAAATCAAGATTCGGTTAATGTCAAACCAATTCTTGATAACTATCCAAATCGTTATGCATCTATGAAGGTTAATAGTTTCTTGGTGGATTCCTCTTGCTATATTGTCATGATATTCGCTGTCGATTTGGGGGGTATGGATTTTGTTGGAATATGGTGGAGGAAGAACCAGATACGATGTCAGTAAACTGTGTTGCGGATTCTTACAGTTTGGCAAAGGTCATTGTCGTGGGTACTTTCGGTTAACTAAACTAAATCCAGCTCCATGTCCAGATTCAAGACCGTGTGCGTATACTGCTACAGTGTTTTGTTAACAAGAGTTTTCGACCTACAGACCCATTTATTGCATGGCATCATGCATATAAAGGGTTTTGGACACTTGCTATGCATTAATGGACTAGAGAAAGGATTCAAATATGCCATTGAATGAGAGTCGACTGCCAAGGTAAGTGACTCTGGTTTATTTTATTTATGATATAGTCTTTCTCTTTGAGTTGAAAGGCATAGGAGAAGATTATATATATATCATGATTGCCCAGATAAGTATTTGGCTAATTTTCATTATATAATCTTTTGTTGTGAGCAGAGAGATATAAATAAAAATTATAAATCATATAGTTTTCTGCAAAAAGATTATTAGAGAATAGAAATATTAATGATCTTTCTTATATTTCTGGATATAAATTACATATGCCAAGAAAATGGTATTTCATTAGTTTATTGGGATTCGATAAACAAATTTATTGTTGACTATTTTCATAAGAGTGGATTTATCTTGGGAGTAGAAGATAAGTCCATTAAATTATGAAGTGATATCGAGTCTTTTCTTGAAAGTATTAAAGTGGGTTTATTTCAAATATTTTCCAAGTTTATATGGAAAGAAATAAATGAAATATATAAATATTTATATAATATTAATGCATGCTTTCTATTTGAAAAGGGATTTTCTTGAAAGTATTAAAGAGGGTTTATTTCAAATATTTTCCAAGTTTATATGGAAAGAAATAAATGAAATATTTAAATATTTATATAATATTAATGCATGCTTTCTATTTGAAAAGGGACTTTCTTGAAAGTATTAAAGAGGGTTTATTTCAAATATTTTCCAAGTTTATATGGAAAGAAATAAATGGAATATATAAATATTTATATAATATTAATGCATGCTCTTCATTTGAAAAGGGATTTTCTTGAATATATTAGAGAGGGTAGCTCTTTAATATAAATAAAATATCTACATAATATGGTTAAGCAAGAAAATATAAGTTGTATGATCTTTATTTAAAAAAAGAGACTTTGTACTCATTTAAGTTATGAAGTGATAACAAGTCCAAAGTATTTTTCTTGAATAGATTAAAGAGAGAGACTCTTGAAATATCTTCTTGTACAATTTGTGCAATGAAGAAGAAAAGAGAGTTTCTCAGATTTATATTCATTAACCATGTTGTAAATAGTAATGAATTAATATATATCCATGAATAGTTACCATGATAGTGGTAGAGGTTAATGAATTAATGAATCCATGGATAGTTTCATAAATCCATTGGTAGTTTTCCATGGTGTTGATGGGGATTAATTATTTCATAAAACCATGGGTATATTACCATGGTGTTTGCAAATATTAGTTATTTAATAAATCCATGAATAAATTATCATGATGATGGTAAAGTTAAGTTATTAATAAATTCATGGTTAAAGGAACTAATCAATTTATTCCTTAGATGAATGAACTAGGTGATTATTTTATATTATCATGAGTGTGATGCATTCACATGCATGGAAGAAACAATTGTTATGTTAACTTGCATTCCATGCACTAAAGGTAATAGCTTAAGGGTTAGCTATTTTTATTAAAAGTATGTAAATCACATGCATAAATATCTTAGCTGATGTATCAGTTTAATTTAAAGAAAGTTTGGGAAATGTAGCCATTGTCTTGCAGGAATGTGTGCTTATGCGACGTAAGCATTAGTTATTGTGATGACTTATAACCAGTATATATGAGGTATGTGTTATTAAAGAGAGAATGACAAGGTACTTTACTTGCTTGTCATGATTACACATGAGTAGATGGAGAAACTACTATAGTGATTGATTTATACTTTATGAATCTTAACATCATTTTATGTTGAAGGCATCATAGCAGGGAATGATGGCGACATGTAAATGATAAGGAATATTATGCTTGTCATGTACAAAGGAAAAATTATGCTTGTCCTAGTGGCCGGTAAATGACTAATGTTCATGCAGATGAATGCGAGTTGCAGGAAGGTCCAATGTGCAATGGTCCATTGTAGGTACATCCATGCCACCAAGATGTGAAGATCTGAAGATATGAAGACCAGAGGGTAAATGGTATCATATTGATTGAGTGGCTTAAAGCTAGATATTGTATATTTTCTTGTAAGATTATATAACGATGGTTAAGGGATGGTCTCCCTTATCAGCCATTGAGTGATGGGCTGAACACCCTCACGAGTGTCTAATAATAAAATTAAACGTTTGCTGGTTTTCACCCTACGAGGTTTTCAAGGTATATTGGTGTTCAATGGTGTGATTCATTATCGTGTCCAGATGATGAGGTTGATTCCTTTCTTTCTATGATGTTCATAATGGAAATTATGTGATAACTATAGGAGAAATGGGATGAATGGATGGTTACATCATATAGTATTAATTTAATATACTGTAATGGAGATTGTAAGGGTTAAGGAGTTTACTATTCTTATTTATAAAATTACACTCTGAACTGTTAAACATTCCATGTAATGATGAGTAACTTGTATAAAAAAATTTTAACTCCTTACATTTCCCTGTGAAGTTAATGGTGTATGTTACAATTCACCTTAAACATATATCTCTTCATCACTGGTTTAAATATAATTTCTTTTTGAATATATATCAGATAATTTTTTTGAAGTATATATATATATATATATATATATATATATATATATATATATATATATATATATATATATATATATATATATATATAATAACTTTGAAATTTTTTTTTAATGTTAAATTAATTTATTTTAATTATATATAATATTTATAAAAGATTTCAATTTCATATTAAATATAAAAGAAATTATATATTTCTCAATATTATTAGTTTTAGATATCATTAAAACATTTTAATTGTAAAAAATAATTGCAAGAAAATGTTGAGGGAGGTTATTGAAATCTAGAGAAGGCTAAGTACTCAAGATGATGGATGGAAAAGTAAAAATATCTGAGCCTTTTTCCTCTTAAATGCCTTCTATTAAATGCCTTTTTCTATTTTCTTTTTCTTGATGTAGGTTTTCTTTCTTATTTTGTAGTTTTTGAAATTCTTATTCTCTTTTCAATTTTCTGAGTATTAATTGTTAAATAATAATGATGCTTTTATTTTTTTGTTTAATAAAATTTATCCTTTTTTTTCATGAGTCTTGTTACTAATATTTTAATAATTTTTATTTACATATGTAAACTTCATAATCATCTAATTTTATATATAGATTAATAGTTTCTTATCTACTTTTTTTTTCTAAGTTGATTTAATCTATTATAATGGCACATAATATACATAGCTGGCTTCTCCTCCAGGTTGCAAAACTAGCTAACCTGGAGGGAAGAAAAATTCAAAAACACAAAATATAAGTCACCCGTGACCGGGAAATCGACCCAAAATTGCTGCCCATAAACGGGAAACCAGCATACATTGTTCCAAAAAACTGAAAGTGTAGAAAGGGCTAGTGTTACTATGGTGAATGCAAACAGCGTCTCCATAGTTACATCGATGCTGACTCCAAAAAATCAAAAAGAGAGAAAGAGACATGTTAACCTACTAGCTGTCATTGTGTTTGCTGTCATGTGGCGGAATTTCTTCCACAATTGGGCAGATTTAGTCTTCATCCGAGTCATCTGCAACCTTGTTGTCATCATCCAAGGCTGAGTGCTTTGAAGAGGAGGGAGAGGCGGAGTGTTTCCGTTCCAAGTCCTCGCTTGTAGAGCTACTACTGCTCGTCCCTGCGCTGCTTGAAGTCTGGGAACCTGGTTTCACAGGAAGGGAAGTGGAATTTTTGATTACGGGGGGAGGCTTTACCGACATATTCAATTTCTGCCTTCGCTTCCGGGAACCAGAGCTCGTAGCGCCTGAGGGCTCCTCCTGAAAAACAATCATAATATTTACTATGATGCGCAGCTTGTCCAGTGCGCTGTTGAACTGAAAGCTGGCTTCATTGCTGGTAGATGGCGAATAAGCCCAATCAACTCTGTCACTGGGTGGGTGAGAGCCACTGCTACTCCTTCTTGCACCACCCTTGCCTCTGCCACCCTTCCTGCATCTCATTCGTTGCATGTGCATCTTAGTCTGCCTGCTGAAGTCTAAGAGGGAGCATGAATTGTCGAAAGATTGAGAGGGTGAAGAGGGGGAAGTTGAGCGGGTGGGCGAAAAGGTTTGGGCCAAGAGCGGAGAGGAGTTTTGCGAGGAGGTGAATGGCTAGGACTGAAAATGGTCGCGTGGAGTAGAGCGCTCGGTATCACTGCAGGGGGGGAAAAGCCTGCTTCGCTATAGGACTTGAAAGCAATTAGGGAGAAGAAATGGAGATGAGGACTGGAGCGAGAGAGCTAAGGTGAGTTGAAGGCAATGGCGACATAGTGGTGGATAGGGGTGCTCCATGCCATTGAAGGTGGCCAACACGTGGAGTAAATGCAACTCGGGGGAGGGAAGATCATTGAATCAACCACAACAATCTCATTTAAGGGTGATGTACAGCAATCAGGTGCCGACAAGTGGCCATACCACTTGTCGCCTTCCACAGCCTCCATCGACGACACTCTATTTAACACCCGCATCTAGGAAATGGAGGTCCTTGTGCACCAAAAGAGTGCAGTCATGGATAAGGAAGGCGTCATCCGAATTGTGAAGAGAGCCTGTGAAGAGGAAAATTTGTTGGTCAACCCCTTTATTGGCTAAGTGATCCGTGACTTTGTTTGCAGTGCGGCAGATATGCTTGAAAGAAATGGCATGAGGAGTTTTGAGCCAATGTTCAACTTGCTCCAGTCTATTCAAAAGGCGCCTACTTGAGGCCACTTTAGATGCTGGGGATCCATGTTGAATGCAAGAGACAACCTCAATAAGAATATGGGAATAACCTTCAACAACCAGGGGAAAGAAGTTCTCCTTTGCTGCAATAAGGAGACCTTGCCATAATCCTTCAAGTTCAGCTGAGTTGTTGGAATCTCTCCCAAGCGAACCATAGAAAATTTTTAGGATATTGCCATTTGCATTCCTGAAAATACCTCCATAGCCTACCTTTCCTAGATTGCCTTTGGAAGCACCATCAAAGTTCATCTTGATGCTACTCTTAGAAGGTGGAGACCAAGTACTGGGAGATTCTTGATGAGGGGAGGATTTAGAGAGGGGAGGGCTAAGAGGATTGATGGTAAGGTTCCAATTGTCCCAAATGATGCTTTCAAGGGGAGAGGAGGGAAGGTCTGATTCCTGCCAATGCTGGAGGGCGATGGTTTCTTGAATGTTGCTGTGGATGCTGGACCAGAGAATATCACGAGGAGAGCTTGCATCTTTGAAGATTCTTTTGTTTCTCTCTTTCCAAATGGTCCAGAAGATGAAACCTGGTATCAAGGCCCAAATGGAGTTAAGAAAATTGCTCTTGAGAGGCTCAGTGGGCCAGGAGTGAATGGTATTGATGACGTCCCCTTTGCGTCTTCTAGTTCTTCTGCAGCAAACCTCTATATTCTCCCAAAATTAATTGGCCAATGTGCAGGTGTCCAAAAGGTGGGAGGTGTCCTCCTCATGTTGGCACAATTGGGACACCGGGAAGGCCCAATGAAACCTCTTTTCAGGAGGTTTTCCCAGGTGAGAAGCCTCTTCTTTCTTAGGAGGCAAAGGAAAGTTGAAATTTTTGGCCAGATGCCTGGTTTCCATACTTGAATCCAGAGAATGTCCTTTTGAGCTGGCGTCGTGAGGTAGAGTAACTGATATGCTTCTTTAGTGGTAAATAATCCACGAGAAGTGTACCCCCACCGTAACTTGTCCTCTTGGGTGGAGAATTTGATTAGCCATTGACTTAGCCCTTGGTCGATGTCCTCATGGGTTTCATTCTACCAATGCATTTGCCATTGTACTGCCGAAATCTAATGACAAAAACCCTGTCTAGGTTGCTATTGCCAGAAGAAGTTGACAAGATTGTTTGCAGATTGTTGAAGTGCTGCTTTCCAATGTGGTTTTTGAAATAGATTGGCCAGTTTGGGCAGTTTCTGCCAAGAGTCTTTCCAAAATCTGGTAGAGTTTCCCGAGTTTATCTCCCAAAAACTATGAGCTTGAATGAAGGCACTGTGTTGTTTTGCAGCGTTCCATATGAGAGAGCCAGTTATATCAGGAGAGATTCTAATAAGATCATCTGGAGGTCTACCTGAGGCATATTTGGAAATACATAGCCAGGCCCAAGGAGTATGTGTCATGGAGAGCCATTTCCACCAGAGTCGAGCTCCCATAGTGGCATTGCTGTGCTGGGGAAATTTGATTCTGAGACCACCTTCAGATTTGGGAAGGCACACCTCCATCCATTTAAAAAGTGCCCATTTTTTGTTAAGTCTTGTGGATCCCCAGAGGAAGTTCCGTTGGAGATTGCGGATTTGTTTTAGAACCCATTTGGGTGCAGCAAAGAGGGAGAAAAGATACAGCGGCATTGCTTGGAGTATAGAGTTTATGAGGATGAGGCGGCTAGTGATGTTGAGCAATCTGAAAGTCCATGAGGAAAGCCGAGCTTCAAGCTTGTCTAGAAGTTCCCTCTAAGAGGTATGTTTGATTGCAGAGTCTATAAGAGGTGCTCCTAGATATTTTTAAGGGAGAACCATGATCGAGAATCCCAGAAGCCGAGATATGTTGCGTTGAGTGAGGACTGGCATGCTGAAGAAAAAAAATTGAGATTTACCAGTGTTGATAGTAGTGCCAAAGGGTTCGGAGAAGGTGTCCAGCAGAGATTTGAAAGTTCTAGATTCTTGAACAGAGGGATGCCCGAAGAGCATATTGTCGTCAAAAAATTGTTGATGAGTGATGGGCTGGCTGTCATGAAGGGAGAGGCCTCTGAGAGAGTTGGATGAAGCAGCATGATGAATGAGACGACCTAGCCCTTTAGCCATGAGTACAAAGAGAAAGGGGGAAAGAGGGTCCCCTTGACGGATTCATCGAGTGGGAGAGAATGGATTAGAGGGATTTCCATTCAGCAAGATGGAGAAACGGGGGGTTGAGATGAGGTGCATAATCCATCTAGTTCAGGTTGGATTAAAACCAAATGCCAGAAGGATTTGATTGATATAATCCCAACTTAATTTGTCAAATGATTTTGAAGGATCTAGTTTTAAGCGCATACCTGCCTTCTTGAGATGTTTCAAAGAATAGACCATTTCATGAGTGAGGATGATACCATCTAGAATTTGATGCCCCTCCACATAGCCAGTCTGTTCCGGAGAGATAAGAAGAGGTAGCAGCGGTTTGAGCCTATTTGCAATGACTTTGGAGATGACTTTATAAATGACATTACAAAGAGAAATTGGCCTGTACTTGTCCGGTGTACTGGACGTCTCCTCATTTGGAATGAGGGCTATGAAGGTCGTGTTGAGGGAAGGAAGGATCTAGTGCAAAGAATGAGATTCCTCAACAAGGGCCCAAGCTTCCCATTTGATCTTCTCCCAGAAGAAGTGGAAGAAATTGGCTATGAAACCATATGGTCTAAGAGCTTTGCCATCTTTAAGTTGGGCCATTGCTTGCTCTACCTCTTGTAGTGAAACCGGATTGAGAAGCATGGTGTTGTGTTCCTCAGTGATTGGCCTTGGTATGTGCTGAGTGATCGCTTGAATAGCATGCCATCTGTCTCCTGCTGGTTCCTGAAGAGTGTTTTAAAATACCCCATAAGTTCCTTTTCTATGTCTGCCTAATCCTCCAGACATTCTCCCTGACTGTTATTTAGGAAAATGATGTTGTTCCACATTCTTCTTTGAATGGTAGATCTATGGAAAAAAATTGTATTTTTCTCTCCATCTTTTAAGCAATGTATTCTTGATTTTTGACGCCAAAGGGTCTCCTCCTGTTGACGTTGCTCATTCAGTTTTGAGTGTAGATCTTTTTCCTGGCCTGCAAGTTCATCCAAATGTCCCTCTGAAATGATGTGCTGCTGTAGATCGTTCATTTTCTGTTCTAGATCTTTATGATGGGAGAAGATATTGTTGAAGTTGTTGTGGTTCCATCTTTTGAGGGTGAGCTTGAGGTATTTGAGTTTTTGTTGGAATTGGAACATTTGGATCCTTCAGGAGGAAGAAATTCATTCCAGGATTTGATAACCATCTCTTTGAAATCGGGGTGGTTGAGCCAGAAATATTCAAATATTCAAAGGTCTGTTGTTGGTTGCTCCTGGTCTCATCCATTGTAGAAGAATTGGCCAGTGATCTGATCCTGTTAAGGGCAAGATTGAGGTGTGCAGACCCCCCCAGGTGAATCGCATTATCCGAGACTAGGAAACGGTCAAGTCTGGAAGCAATATGCTGGGAGCCCCCTCTTTTGTTAGTCCAAGTGTGAATGCCATTGGAGGTAGGGAGATCCATCAACCAGTTGCCCTGAATGAAGTCTTTGAAGTTAATGTTATCCGCTTCTAGTCTAATTCTGCCGCCTTCTTTTTCCTCTAAGGAAGTAATCATATTGAAGTCTCCACCACAGATCCAAAGCAGATGGCGCCTAGAAGAGTTGAGGTCAGCTAAAGAGGATAACAGAGAAAGTTTTTGTCGAGCTTCTTGGGGAAAGTAAATGTTGGTAAAGTGTCCATGGGAGTTGCAACCTACTAGGTGAAACATGGTTTGGATGAAATGATGGGAGGCATGGAAGACAGATAAAGAAATAATCTGTGGATTCCAGATTATTGCAAGCCCTCCAGAGGCTCCGGAGGCATCCACCTTTACAGATCTACTGCCTACCCAAGATTTGGTGAGAATGGATTCAAGAGAATTGTTGTTGCATTTAGTTTCTTGTAGGAAGACAATTGTTGGTCTATATTTCTGAACCATATTTTTAATCATAAGGTGTTTAGAGGGGCTATTGAGCCCTCTCACATTCCACGAGATTAACTTCATGAGGAACTATGTGACATCGACCGATAGAACTTGGTCAACTTGGGATACCTTCTGGATTCCACAAGTATTTCTCCAATAATGATAGTTCTTTGTAGATCGGTCTTGCACCCTCTTTTTTTGGATTCTTTCATTATCTTCTTTCCATCCCATTGGCTACCTTCCCGAATGCTAAGAGAGTTACTTTTCTGAGCTCGTGAGAGGGAAAATTCAAGGCTATCAATCTTCCGAGGGGGAATCTTATCGTAGGATTTCTAGTGGCAAGCTATCTCCAAGCCCAGAATGTCTAGATTGCCTAGATCTATACTTTTTGGTTCCTCCTCCATATGTGTTGGCGTGTTCTTTTCTTCGTTTGTGAAATCTTGCTGAAAGACCATGGTGAGCTGTCCATCGATATCCATCTGGGAGCTTCTGAGAACTATGGCTTTTTCTAGATTGGATTGGGAGGTGGAGGCAAGGTGAATAGGTTTAGCAGAGTCAGAATTTGAAGGAGCAGATTTGGTTTTAGGGGTATTTGAATTTGGTGGGGTAGTTGAGGGTGGAGTGGGATTGCCTTCTTGTGTGTCGTGAGTTGCCAAGGTTTCAAAACTATTGCTGGTTGAGGGGTTATTGGGAGTTGTGGGCGATGCAAAGGATTTTTTGGTGTGTTTCTTCCTGTTGGAGACTTTGGTGAAGCCTTCAGCGTCCTTCCCTTTTGCAGATGCTAAGTTGTTGGAAGGATTATTTAGAGGGAAATCATGATATAAATGGCCATGATCATGACATTTTCTGCAACAGAAGGGAACATGTTCATAGTCTATGGTGTGAATCCATTCAAATTCATCATGAAAGAGACTTACCGAGTCCGTGAGAGCTTTGGCTAGGTGCATGTAAATAGATATCTGAGCATAGGAGGTGTACCTTCTGAGTTTAGTTTCTTCAGCTATCTTGATGAAATCTCCCAGTCCATTGCCAATGTCTTTGAGGGTTTCTTCATCCCAGTATTCTAACGGAAGAGAGTACATGCATATCCATACTGGTGCCCAGTTGAAGTATTCCTTGTCTGGGTTGAATATTTATATCCAATCTCGGAGATAAAGGCCTGCAGAGTTGAAACAATATGGTATTCCATATAAAATATGGTTTTTGTCCTCTAGAAAGTTGAAGATCACTGTGAAGGAACCTTTAGGACCAAGCTGCAGGGTCACATGGCCTTTGGGCTTCCATTTTGAAGCTATCCAACCCTGAAGAACCTTCTCGGTTGGCCATAGGCCTATAAATTTTCCTATCAGAGCAAGATCATTCATGAACTGAATGTGACCATTGATTTGGTGACTCGGAAGATCTATCTTTATGCGTTTTGCCACTATCGAGATGCATGTGGCCGATGAGACTTTTGGCAGTGCTTCAGTAGTTCCTTGGGGGGACTCCATATGCTGTGGTAGGTCATTAAGATTGGCCGCCTCGTTTACAGTTGTAGTAGCGACAGATGACGGAATTTTATCAGAAGCGGTAGTGTTTCTCGGTGCATTTGGATGAGAAGGCGATATGATAGGAGGGGGGGAGGATCCCACCCCTCCCAATGGAGGATCCATGGAGGGAGAGCAGTGTCAAAGTGTTAAGAAGAGCATCGATGAAAGAATAGAGCCATGGGATGAACGGTGAGCAGCCCAGTCGACACTGTTGCAGAGTTGCAAAACCCTAACCAGTCGACTCCAGAACCAATAGTTTCTTATCTATTGATATCTAAACATATTTTTTTTTCTTTACAATTTTTATTTTTTACTCATTCATATATATATATATATATATAAACTACATATTTATTTTTATAGATATTGATATATATTTAATGTTTTATTAAAATATTTATACTAGTCTTTTTAGCTATAAGTGGTTCTCTTTTATTTTTTTCTATATTGTTTTATTTTCATCGTTTATAATTTTTCTCTAGTTTTTATTTAGTTATATCTATTTTTTCTTTTACTATATTTGGTTATTTACTTCTTCTCACACAGACACACATATATATTTATTGATACTTATATATGGGTTATTTTTAATATTAAAATATTTCCTTCTTAACCTTTATTTCTTATTTTATTCCTTTTTGTGTTTTCCCTAAATCTTAATTAATGGTCCGCTGCATGTTATTAATTTTCTCTTTATTTATATTCTCTAATTTATATTAATTATTTTATTTATTGTTCTTAGAAGTTATATTTAGTTGTTACATTAAAATAATTTATATTCATTTTCAACTGTTATTATTAATTTTTTGTTTTTCCTCTACATTATAATCTTCATTCTTACTATTAATTTTTTGATATGTTTCCTTTTTACCCAGTAATTGAAATATAATTGGACTTCAATTACAAAATTTCAAACCCCATAATTTAAATATAATTGGGCTTCAATTACAAAATTTTAGCTACATCCCTTGTTTAAATTTGAATTGTATTCAAATGAGGTAGCATCAAAACTCACATATGAAAAAAAGCATCGAAAATCATAATCAACAAAACGACAAGCAAAACCCATTCTAATCTAATCTATAATCACTTAGGTATGGTAATGTGCTTTGTTTAACATAAATACCTAGTCATGTGCTTTGTGAAAGTTTGTGGAAATTGGCCATCAAACAAGCACATTCGCTTATTTTTTAAGAAATACATGGGTAAGTAATAAAAACATGATGCAAAACCCTATTTCCAATGAAATTCATCACCCTATGAAATTACTTACTTGATTTCTCTTCATTGTAACCTGTATAAAATTGAATATATTTGTTCCATTGCGCACACTTATATATGGAACATTGAGAGTAGTGTATTACAACAAAAACCAATTTAGATGGCAGATAATCTCATACTGAGTGAGAGATAAATAGCTTAATAAGTATGCCATATGTCTTATATAATCAACCAAGAGGTTTTAATTTAGTTATTTTCTCAAGGTTTTCATAAGAAAAGTGTTATGTGATAAGAAATAAGAACAAGAATCTCAAGGTTTAATCAACTTCAATAGCAGATCATAATATTAACTGTGTATATTGTTACCAATGTTTCTACACCAGAGATGTTTAGAAACATATTTATGATATTAAATTGAGTTGGGAAACCAAAATATGTTGCAGAACATTTGACATTATTTCTTTCTGCAATTGTTCAACCATCATGTCAATAAAACTAAAATATGAATATAGCATTCCATAACCTATGAAAAGTAGTCCATACCATGGATATTAACAAAGAGATACAAATAATCCAGCATTAAATCATAGTATTGATGTATATGAAAACAAAATTAAGTCTATTTCCTGTCCATTAAAAAAACCATTATTATCGAGTCCACAACATCTTGTATCATTTTGAGAGAGGTTGTACAATAGTTAAGTAATATGGTTATAGGTACATTGGTATATGCAGAAAATTTATAAGCATGGCTTCAAAAGAACAAAAACTAAAACTCTTAAGCACAACAATAATGGAGGGTCCATCTTCTCAATGTTATGAAGGATGAGAATATTCATATTTAGGACACAACTACATGAACCCTTGGGAGAATATTTGAATTTTTACACAATTCAACAATGGAGACACCCATAATCACACAATTAAATTTACCACATATCCTATCAATTCTACTTAAAGTCATCATGCTTAAGCTAAATGAAACTTTGGAGATGCACAAACTATCATCAGAAGGAAAAGAAAAAAAAATGTTTTCAAGCACTTATGTGGTTTCTTGCAAGCGATCATTCAAAAGTTGTGTGCTTTTGAGTCAACTAGGTATTGTAATCTACAATATACCCTTGTTGGGGTAGATATTTGCATCGTTGAAGCGATAAATTTTTGTCCTGCCTCTATATTGGAGAGAGATGGAAGAAATACAAGTATGAGTTTAAAAAAATATCAATGAAATAAGAGTTAAAAATTGTGAAGAAAACCAAATATGCAGAAAGAGGTCTACTCTTCCTTGATGAAAAATTCCAAGTTTGAATTGTGATGTCATAATTAAAAAAGGAGCACTTTTCTCTACCTTAGCATTGAGTTACCCAAATCCTTGCACTAAGGAGGATTTTGATCTACTCTTCGTAGATGAAAAGGTCCCAAGTTTGAATTTTTATGCCATATTCCATAAGGCATTTAATAAAGTAAACAAAAGTTGAAATCTTGTGAATATATTTAGAATTTTGGCTTCTATGATCCATCATAAATATTTAGAATTCTTTTGATAATAATCACATGCAGTAGAACTAAATAGATATTACCATGATATTCATTCAATTGACTCACTCCCCACCACAAGGATGAAACATATAGTTTCATGTTATCTAACCAACACAATAATAAAAGTACGAATGAGGAAATGTTTATTATGCCCATAATAAACCTTAGTCAATGGGGGTCATTGGATCCATGCCCTAGGAACCAAGGTTGATTATGTTTCTACCTCACCAAGGCAATACACAATTCAAATCAAGAGGTGAACCGAATCCAATCACCTAATGAAAGATGAAATGACATAGACACATCTAACGAAAGATCAAATAAAAAAGATGGAGGCTAGGAGGGAAGCACAAGAGTTGTTCTCAAAGGGCAAATCCTTAAGGCATAATAAAAACCTATTATAAAACACTTACAAATACCATTACCATTATCAAATAGATAGTTTATTTAAATTCAATGATAAATACCTTTCATTTATTTGTATTGATAAACATATTAGGTTATCATTATTTATGATATATCAAAATGATATCAATTTCCATAGTTAATATTATAATTTTTTTTGAAATTATTATAAAAATTTTATATTTTAATATCATTATTATTATAGATATTAAGTTTTTTTGTAATTTTGGCACGACTATATCTTCAACATGTCTAATATATCAGCTTGATTGGGGTGGGGAATTGAACTGGTGACTTCACATCAAGTAATTCCTTAAGAAAAAAAAATAAAAATCTTAAGCACACCAATAATGGAGGGTCCATCACCTAATAATCTTACACTTCTTGTTAATTTTTCTCTCAAATTTATTATCAATGTTATGAAGGATGAGAATATTCATGTTAAGGACACAAATGCATGGATCCTTGGGAGAATATTTGAATTTTTACACGGTTCAACATTGGAGACACCCATAATCATAGAGTGAATTTTACCACATATCATATCAATGCTATTTAAAAGCTTGAAGGATGCACCAAATGTTTCTATGAATATGCAGGGAGAAATTCCTATGCGCTCTCTCATTTTTTAAGAACATTTTTTAGGCTCTTCTTGATGCAACACATAGGGAAAATGCAAGTAAATAGAGGTTGTAGAATGTATAATATGAGACTTTTAATGAGGTTTTTCAAGTTTTTTTTTTGTGAATTCCGTAGGACCTGTCTTTTCCATTATAAAGAGCAAGTTGCTAAAATAATACAACAAAAGACTGTGCCTCAACCTGCCCAAAGGGAAACCAGGTCTGTTGGACATCGTAAACAGTTAAAGGCCAGCCAAAACCGATATTGTTTTAGTCTAGCTGTAGCAGTAAGAGCTACATGACTGTGTCCATAATACTGGCATATACAACAACAACTATAATGGCACTGAACAAAAAACATATATAATAAAAAAGAAACAAGAAGGTCTAGACATCTGAAGATTTCACTGGGGCTGGATCTTCTTCAGACCCAAGCAGCTCCACCCACTGCATATCTCGCAGCTGCTCTTCAATATGTCCAATACGATCATTCTCCTGCTGCTGGATCTTAGCCATAGTAGTCATGTCCTGTTTAATATGATTAAGCTCAAATAACAAAGAAGAAGGAGAATCCTGTTCCTTCATACTCATGAGAGCTGTTGCAAGAACACATTTAAGGCGCCAATACATCTTAACAGTTTGCTGGAACAAAGACACCCTGCCCCTAGTACTACCAGTGTCTAGCAGGAAATCCAGTTTTACTTGTTTCTGTTGCAGTTCAGTGTTGTCATCCAAACTATGGTGCTCCCAGGCCTCAATTTGCTTGCGAATAGGTGGAGGGGTCATGGTTGTATATGCATTAACTAGATTCTCAACAACCTGTTCATTTGTTTTACGCCCTCGTTTAGAAGAGCGCCCAGGGACCTTCGTTGCCTGACCCTTGTCTCTTGATTTACGAGCTGACAATGTGGACATGGTCATTTTGGCGCCCAAGAAGCCTGTGAGAAAAAGAGACGCACCAGAGAAAAACAGTAAGGCAGATAATCTGTGAAAGACAGGTCGACGAAAACAGTTGCAAGATTGAACATAAATATATATGCACAGGACTGAGTAATAAAGGCTAGCGTGGCAAAGGACGAGCCGAAAACCAGAAATATATATGTGCAGAACTGAGTAATAAGGGCCAGTGTGATGAAGGATGAGTCGAAGACCGGAGAAAATGCAACCATGCCCACAGAGCTGATATGAAAAACAACAAACCCCTGTCGTCTTGTTAACAAAACTGAGAAAACGACACAGAAACAAACAGAGTCAGCATACAAAATACGAAACCCCTGTCGTGCCACAGAGCATCCTTTCATAACCACCAAGAAAATCATTGCAATGAAAGAGGGAGAAGAAATTAAATAAACCCACAGCAAAATCCTTCGAAAATCATATTATACGACAATAATTGAAAACAGGACTTCTGAAACACGGATTAACCGCTTCATCTTCATGGAAACAGCATGAGAGCATGACGAGGAAGACATCCTTCATCTGTGAGAAACCCATGGTATATTGACAAGGATGCACAGAGTTAACAGTGTGAAAGTAAGGCTTTACATACTGAAACCAGATGAACAGTCGCTGGCAAGAATTGGAAGCACCAATGGAATAACCTCCTGCGCTGCACCAAACTGAAAAACTAAACCAGAGGACAATAGAAACGAGCATACAACCAACCTGGCAGCTGCTATAAAGAGCCATTGCGTCGACATGCTGTGGTATAATTACACAAGATCGTGTCCACATTCGGGAGATCATGGTCATTATGAAAAAAATGACAGCCAGCTTATACCATAAAAGCCACTGACACTGTAGGGTCTGGCCCGCACCCCGATCGGGGGTTTTCTCTCATATCACTAGCTCAGCGATCTCTGTCTACGATAAATTGCAAAGAGAAAAATTCAATATCCCAAGGCCTAGCAGAGGGGGTAATATCCAGATGTATGTCACAATTTTGGCAACCCCAATTTGCCAAATAATTAGCCGCTTCGTTGCAATCTCATTGAGTATGAGACGAAATGATGTAATGTAACTGAGGGACGAGAGTCTCAATTTCTTGTAGCAGAGTTGCAGTGCGCCAACTTTTGCTAATTTTATCCCAATGTTTACCTTGTTGAAGTTTGGTCAAAGCTCCAATCACCATAGCAGAGTCTCCTTCAACAATAAGCTGGTGGAACTGTTCTCTCTTAGCTATGATTAATCCCTATTGGAGCAAAGCAAATTCCGCCTCATTGTTCGTTGCATACCCCAAATCCAAAGCATAAACTCGACAGACATCGCCTTGGGAATTCCTGAACATACCTCCTATACCAGCTTGCCCAGGATTGCCTTTAGAGGCCCAGTCAAAATTGAGTTTAATAAATCCTTGAGTAGGTCGTTGCAAAAATTGAGGGGACTGTGGCCGAGGAGGTCTGAATTTCCAGATATTCCCTGCTAACATATGTGGATGGATGTTTAACTTATGTAATATTTGTGCTTCATATCCTTCAGCCTTCCAATCATCTTGAAGCCATTTTTCAACGAGGATAGTTTCTCTGATGTTGGCAAACACCTTTTCCCAAAACTTGTGATTATCATTGTCCTTGCCATGGAAAATCTGTTGGTTACGTTCCTTCCAGAGATCCCAGATTAAGAAGCCCAAAACCAGCTGCCATGCACGATTTAAAACCACACATTGGTAGACACCTTTTCGCCAATTCAGAATGGTGGTAGTCACGCTGGTGGGATCCCAATCTCTTTGCCTGAAAGTGAATTCTAAACCGCGCCAAAGAGGTACAACATAGCCACAGCTATTGAAAATATGGTCAGTGGTTTCATTGGCTTGTCTACAGAAGGAGCAAACTGACGGCCCTATCAGACCTCACTTTTGCAAATTATCCCGTGTTAATATTTTCTCGTGACCAACAATCCATAAGAAGTAAGCCACTTTCGGCCAGTGAAACATGCCCCAGATCTTCTTCCAAATAGGAGAAACTTGAGCATGGTAATTATGGCCTTGTATATGATAAGCTTCATTGATTGTAAACATTCCTTTTGTGCGGTGACCCCAACGGAGAATGTCTGTCCCTGTTTGTATCTTGATTTTCTTGGTCTGCATCTCCTGATCATAGTTTCACCATTGTAGAGTGTGAGGTGCGTCTGGCCATGCTTCTTTGCCTTTCCATTTCCTTCAGTGTGTCATCTGATGCTGAGTCCAATAATTAGATACAAAGCGGTGGTGTGGAGTATTGGTGAATAAGAAGAGTTCAACAAGGTCTAAACGAGTAAATAACTTCTCTCTTTGTTGCCACGAATCCTCCCAAAAAAGTGCAATTGTGCCATCCCTTACTTCCCAAAAACTATGCCGACGAATAAGAGATCGGTTACCCACTGCAAGATTCCATATCACTGATCCTTTAGGAACCACATCAATTTTCAATTTTTCAGCAATAGAGCCTGGCATTTCATACTTAGTTTCCCAGATCGTCTTCCACAAGTCCTGTCCCCGTTGGAGCCATCGCCACCAGAGTTTTGCGCCCATCACTTGATTAAGTACAAAAGGATCATGAAGACCCAACCCCCCTGCTGATTTAGATCTAATCATCATCTGCCACGAGACAAGGGGTAACTTTCGACTATTTTGTGCCCCTTGCCATAAAAATTTTGTAAACAGACTTACCAATTGGTGACAGACAATTTTCGGGGCTGCTCTACTAGAAAGTTGATATATAGGAATAGATTGCAGCACTGATTTTAATAAAATTAGTCGCCCAGGAGCATTAAGAACTCGAAATGCCCAGTTTTGCAATTTATGTTCCATTTTTGTAATGAGTTCACGCCAATATGCAATTCTTAACTGAGTTTTACATAATGGAACACCCAAATAGCGCATGGGGAAGGAGCCAATATGAAAGCCTAAGAGGCGAGCAAGATACTGCTTACAAGCATTATTAACGTTAAGAAAATAAACTTGAGATTTGTCATTGTTCACTACAGTACCTGAAGCAGCCATAAAAATATCAAGAATTGCAAGAATTGTTTTGATCTCACGAACTGAAGCTTGGCAGAAGAGTAGAATATAATCAAAAAATTGTTGATGAGTTAGGGCAATAGCAAGACCCCAGAGTTTCAAACCATGAAGCCTACGCTCTGACAGAGTTGCTTTAATTAGCCGGCCAAGCCCTTCTGCAGCTATGATAAATAGGAAAGGAGACAAGGGATCGCCCTGCCGAAGGCCTCTTGTAATATTAAAAGTCTGAGATGGAATGACATTAACTAGAATAGAGAAATTTGGTGTGGAAAGGAAAGAGAAAAGCCACTGCAACCATCGCTGATCAAAACCAAAACTCTTGAGAACTGCCAGAAGATAAGACCAGCTTATCCGGTCATAAGATTTTTCTAAGTCTAATTTGATCATCATACCTTTAACCCTTGTAGACTGTAACGTATGGATGGCTTCCTGAGCAGTAACAATTCCATCCAAAATTTGTCGACCTGTAACAAACCAGTTTGCTCCGGAGAGATAATTTGCGGAAGAAGGGGTTTAAGACGATTCACCATAATAGTTGAAATAATCTTGTAAATAACATTACACAGTGCAATAGGTTGAAAACCTACCAGTGTTTCAGCATGCTCCTTCTTCGGAATAAGAGTAAGGAAAGTGGCGTTCAGACCTGGGTATACCTTCCGATGCCGCCGAGATTCTTCAATGACATCTGTTATATCCTGACCCATAAACCTCCAGGAAGCTTTGAAAAATTCCGCAGTGAACCCATCAGGTCCGGGAGCTTTATTCCTGGGTAGATGCATAACCACTGCTTCAACTTCCTCATAACTGACTTCGCACAATAACGCTAAATTCTGCTCTCGAGTAATGATGGAAGGAATATGCCTTGTTATTTTAGCAATGGAATCTTCCCGGTTTGGCTGAGGTTCTGTGAGCAATCCTTTGAAATGATTGCGCAATTCTTGAGCCATTTCCTCATGTTGGACAAGGCGATTACCATTCTCATCTTTTAAGGAAAAAATTCGATTACGCTGCCGTCGCTGAATCATTGTTTTATGGAAAAAAATTGTATTACGCTCTCCTTCCCGTAACCATTGAATTCGAGATTTTTGTTTCCAAAAAATCTCTTCTTGTTTTCTCCGTTCTTCTAAGCTACCTTCCTCAATGCTCAAGGCTTCCGTTTGGCCATGCAAAATCATTTGTTGCTGCAAATATTTCATTTTCGCTTGAAGACGAAGTTGATCCTAATGGATATTACAAAAATGTTCTCTGTTCCATATTTTAATTTCAGTTTTTAACTGCTTGAGTCGGAGCTGAAAGGTATGCATTTTATTCCGCCCAGCTGGTAAATGTTGTTCCCACCATTGTTTAACTTTCTCTAAAAAATGTGGATCGCTAAGCCAAAAAATTTCAAATCGGAAAGGACGATTGATGGGTCCAGATTTTACATCAATATTCAGACGAATGGGCCAATGATCCGGCCCCAAAGAAGGTAATATTGCCGCTTCATAATAAACATCTAGGCTCACTAGCGCTTCTGATGCCAAGAAACTATCCAATCGAGAAGCAACTTGATGTCGCTCTCCACGACGATTGTTCCAAGTGAATTTACCATTTACTGTTGGGATGTCTACTAGATGAAGATCCGTAAGAAGGTCTCGAAAGGATGCCATATCTGGGTCTTCACGCTTGAGTCCTCCTTTCTTTTCAGCCAAATTCAAAATCATATTAAAATCCCCCCCATTTAGCCAGTACTGAGCAGGAAATAGCTGATTGAGGGTGCGAATGTCTTGAATAAAACTCTGTCTCTCCCCTGGAATAGACAGACCATACACTGCCGAAATAAAAAGTTGCTCTCGAGAGCCTATTTGCCTAAAATACGCAGATACAATTCTAGGAAAGGCAAGCCAACCCTCCACTTCAATTTCCGTCGGGTTCCAAAGTACTGCTATGCTGCCTGATGTGCCACGAGAATCGATTGCCATAGACTCATAGTGAGGGTTAAAAGTATTAAGAAGACTAATCAGTTTAGAGCCTGTTATTTTGGTTTCTTGAAGTAGCAGAACTTGAGGTTTTTCAGACCGCAATTTCTCTTTTAAAAATCTTTGCTTACCTCGACTATTGAGGCCGTGGATATTCCATGATAGAACTTTCATTGAGAAAACTTCAGAGTTTGTTGAAAGAACATCGTTAACGGTACTATATTACCGGCATTGACCAGCATTTCCCCTACTAATTGTATATATTTTTGCAAAGTTCTTCGACCCCGCTTCTTTGGAGATTTTGGAGGAGTTGGGGTGATTCCCTGTTCAACTGCTTGGACCTCCTTATGTGCCTACACTGTGAGATACCTTTCAAAGGTTTCTTTATATAACTGTTTCTCTTCAATAGGAATAAATCTGTCATCAATATTTCTCCAATCATTCAGAAGTCTCTTAAGCACTCGTTCTTCAGCACAGAGTTCCTCTTTATGCTGTTCAACATCCATAGGGGTTTCTTCTAATGGCATCTCCCTTTGCTGGCTCGAAGCAGGCTCAACAGTATCTTCAATTGCTTTTCGTTTGCGTGACTGACTTGGCTGAGTGCTAGGTTCCTCAACAGGACTGTTGCCTTCCACATCAGGACCGTGTGAGGCTAGATTCATTGGTTCACCTTCAGTTTGCAATACCTCGTATCGATTAGCCTGTTGAGTTGTCGATCGTTTATGTTCTTGTGTCCCTGAAGACCGACTAGGTCGTTTTTTCGCCTGGACTGGAATGAAACCTTCTTCCTCTGTTCGAATTTGATCAGGGTTTATAGAGTTCGGAGGAGAAGGAATTTCAACATTATTCAAAGGGCAAGATTTATAGAGATGGCCATATTCATGACATCGCCTACAACGAAATGGAATGTGCTCATAATTAAGAAGTTGATTCCAGAGTTTTCCCTCATATTCTAGTTCAATCATTTAAGGTAGAGGCTCTGAGATGTTCATATATACACAAATTCGAGAAAAAGAAGTGTAACGGCCCCGCCGAGTTGTATCAGCTATCTTAACAAAATTTCCTAAGGATTTTCCTATGCCCTCTAGAATAGCCGGAGCCCAAAAATCTATTGGAAGGCCAAACAAACGAACCCAAACAGGGGCCGTAAGAAATTTCTCCTGATCTGGGTTGTAACATTCTTCCCACTGGCGAATAAAAAGACCTGCATTGCTATAGAAATAAGGACCACCTTCAAAAATGCGCTCTTTGTCTAATAAATTAGTAAAAATAATAGTAAAAAAACCTCTGGCCCCAAATTTGAGGTCAATGTGACCTTTGGGTTGCCATTTGATTTGAATCCATTTTAGGAGATCCTTTTCTGTAGGCCAGATGCCTATGAACTTACAGATTAAAGCATGATCTTTCATGTAACCACAGTATTCATTCAGTGTTGTTGGTGGTATTGTAAATCGAGGCTTCTTAACATACCGCGGCAGATAGGTGCCTTTTGACCGAGCTTGCCAGGCAGCTCCCAAAATTGGTGAAGAATTCTGAGGTCCCTCGCGTAGTGGTTGCCTAGAATGGATTTCGCCTGCAGTAACATTGTGGAAGGAGGGGGCGGCCCCACCCCCTCCTAAAATGGCCGCCATAACATAGACCAGCCGCACTTGAGAAAAGCAGTAACAAAACTATCTACAAAAGCGAAAATTTCCCTGGTGCGCAAATCTCATACCCTAGGTTCTCTGGTAGGGATTCTTGCAGGTTCTTGGAGTGGTTAATGCCAAAGATTCAAACACAATTCAAGTTAAACTAAATACACAACTACTATTTTTATGCAACTTGTTCCTGTCATAATGCTTAAGCTTAATGAAAATTTGGAGATGTAGAAACTATCATCATAAGGAAAATAAAAACAAAATCATTTTCAAGCAGTTCTATGTGGTTTCTTTCAAGTGATCATTCTAAAATTGTGTGCTTCCGAGTCAACTAAGTATTGTATTCGACAATATACCCTTGTCGAGGTAGATCTTTACACCGCTGAAGCGAAATTTTTTTGTCCTGCAAATATTGGAGAGAGATGGGAGAAATAAAAGTATGAGATGAAAAAACTATAAATGAAACAAGAGTTAAAAATTATGAAGAAACCATATATTTTGTAAGATATCTACTCTTCCTTGATGAAAAAGTCCAAGTTTGAATTTTGATGCCATAATCCAAAAAGGAACACTTTTCTCTACCTTACCACAATATATTTATTTATATATTCCCAAACACTTCATGATATGAAGAAAGATCAAATCACTAAAGTGATACTTGGAAAAATCACCATTTTTCACAAGAATGGGCAATCTTATTAATCTCTCCTTCTCTCTCCATTCCTTCTTAAAGCTTGGCCATGTCAATGATGAGGATGTTTATTTGATGATCAAGTATTCTTAAGGAGAGTCAATCAAAATGATATTTTAAGGAGAGTCACTCTAAAAATTTGTTAATATTTTATTATTAATAAATATAATTATTTTTAATGAGTCACTCAAAACAGTTGTTAATATTTTATTATTAATAAAGATAAACTAACAAATTCTTACTAACATGACAAATCCTTTTTTGATAAAATGCAATCAAAATATATTATGTTTTCTCAAGAACATAAAAATACTATTATTACTTACTAACATGACAAATCCTTTTTTGATAAAATACAATCAAAATATACTATGTTTTCTAAAGAACATAAAACACCTATTATTACTTTATTACTTTCTTCTTTGTGTGTAAGAGATGGTACCTAAATATGGATCACCTGAATACCATTTTAATGTGCATAGATAGAATGTCCCATTGCATATGTTATATGTGTGTGTGTGTGTGTGTTACAAGGTTTGAAGTAGTGTTAGTATTTTATACTTTGGTATTTTTTTTTCAGTTTTTTTTGGTTGAAATCCAACAAAGATTTTTTGAACATACAAGTTTAAATTACGTAATTGAAATAACATTCAAAAATACAATTTAAACAATAATATTATACATATAGAGAATTTTTTTTTTCCAAATTTTGCACTTTAAAATTTTCACTTGAAGAAATTTAATATCTATTTACTCATGTTATATCAGTGCTTAAGAAGGATCTGCACTAGTTAAATAGTTTAAAAAAAGGAAAAATCACTATTATTACATATTTCCCAAACAATTTTTCCCCCTTCATCCTATTTAAAAAATAAAAATATCTATCAATGAAAATGTGTACTTAGTCATGTAAATATGTGATTTCACAAAATGTATATTTAGTGAGTGTTCATTGTATTTTTTTCTCATTAACCTAAGTTAAGTTGTAAGAGACGTGTTTGGCCATAATGACAATTTAAGTATTCACCATAATTTAAAAATAAAAATACAAAAAATAAAAAATATGTTAGTGTAAAAGATATATATATATATATATATATATAATTCATTTTCATTACAATTTAGAATTTAATGGACTAGTATAATAAATGTTTTGATTCTTTTATTTATTTTTAATTTTATATTTACAAAATTATATAAAATAATGTTACCCTTGGAACAAAAAATTAATTATTTTTTAAATTTTAAATAATATAAATTATAAATTTACTTTTAAATTCTAACTAAAAATACAAAGAATATATATATTTTTAAATGCGAGTCTTTTAAAATTTATCTAAAAAATACAATAATCATTTCCTTTAATCATTTACTTAATGAGAGTTAGTCAAAATATTTATTAATATTTTATTATTAATAATGGTATTATTTTTAATGAGAATCACTCAAAACATTTGTTAATATTTATTATTAATAAAGATAAACTAACAAATTTTTACTTACATGACAAATCTTTTTTTGATAAAAGGCAATCAAAATGTTTTATGTTTTCTTAAGAGTTACTCAAAACATTTGTTAATATTTTATTATTATTAACATGAAAAATCCTTTTTTGGTAAAAGGCAATCAAAATATATTATGCTTTCTCAAGAGTCACTCAAAACATTTGCTAATACTTTATTATTAATAAAGATAAACTCACAAATTATTACTAACATGACAAATCTTTCTTTGTTAAAGGACAATAAAAATATATTATGTTTTTTCAAGAACATAAAACATATATTATTACTTTCTTACTTTCTTCATTTTGTGTGTAAGAGATGGTACCTTGAAACTATATATATATATATATATATATATATATATATATATATATATATATAAATAATTATATAATATTTTTATGTAAACTATATAAAAGTTTTTATGGTTAAAATGTTTGAAGTAGTATTAGTATTTTACACTTTAGTATTTTTTTAGTATATATTTTTTTGGTTGAAATCCAAAGATTTTTTGAACATGGATATTTAAATTATGTAATTTATATAAAGTTCAAAAATACAATTTAAATTGTATTTTGAATTTTATATAAATTACATAATTTAAATATGTATCTTCAAAAAATATTTGTTGCATTTCAAAAAAAATAAAAAATGAAAAATAAAAATAAAATTATGTTAGTGTAAAAAAAAATATAATTCATTTTCATTACAATTTAGAATTTAATGGACTAGTATAATAAATGTTTTGATTCTTTTATTTATTTTTATTTTTATATTTACAAAATTATATAAAATAATGTTACCCTTGGAACAAAAAATTAATTATTTTTTAAATTTTAAATAATATGAATTATAAATTTACTTTTAAATTTTACCTAAAAATACAAAGAATATATATATTTTTAAATGCGAGTCTTTTAAAATTTATCTAAAAAATACAATAATCATTTCCTTAAAGAGAGTTACTCAAAATATTTATTAATATTTTATTATTAATAATGGTATTTTTTTAATGAGAATCACTCAAAACATTTGTTAATATTTATTATTAATAAAGATAAACTAACAAATTTTTACTCACATGACAAATCCTTTTTTTGATAAAAGGAAATCAAAATGTATTATGTTTTCTTAAGAGTCACTCAAAACATTTGTTAAAATTTTATTATTATTAACATGAAAAATCCTTTTTTGGTAAAAGGCAATCAAAATATATTATGCTTTTTCAAGAGTCACTCAAAACATTTGGTAATATTTTATTATTAATAAAGATAAACCCACAAATTATTACTAACATGACAAATCTTTTTTTTGTTAAAGGACAATAAAAATATATTATGTTTTCTCAGGAACATAAAACATATATTATTACTTTCTTACTTTCTTCGTTTTGTGTGTAAGAGATGGTACCTAATATATATATATATATATATATATATATATATATATATATATATATATATATATATATATATATATATATATATATATATCTATATATATAGATAAAATATTTTTATGTAAACTATATAAAAGTTTTTATGGTTAAAATGTTTGAAGTAGTGTTAGTATTTTACATTTTGGTATTTTTTTTAGTATATTTTTTTTGGTTGAAATCCAAAGATTTTTTGAACATGGATATTTAAATTATGTAATTTATATAAAGTTCAAAAATACAATTTAAAAAAATACAATTTAAATTGTATTTTGAATTTTATATAAATTACATAATTTAAATATGTATGTTCAAAAAAATATTTGTTGCATTTCAACCAAAAAAAAAAAAATTACTTAAAAAAATATCAAAATGTAAAATGCTAACATTACTTCAAACATTTTAACCATATATATATATATAATTTTCCCTCATGTTAGATTAATGTTCTTAAGAAAGATTCACACTAATTAAATAGTTGAAATTAAAAGAAACCACTATTATTAAATATTTCCCCATCAAACAATTTTTCGCCTTCATCCTATTCCAAAAATAAGAATACCTATCAATACAAATATGTCATTCCACACAATATCCATCTATTTGGTTGGTATACATACTGGAAGCTGTGTGTAACACCCCGTTTCATGATTAAGTATCATGAACGAACTTTATGATAGATTAATATTCCTTTTAATAGAACTAACTAACCAATATGATATTGGTTAGTAGGATTTGAATTTAATTATAATAAAAGAAAATTTGAATGATTTTTTGGAGTAAAAGAAATTAACTGAATGGTAATTGTTTCCAAGATTCCAAAGTAAAAGTAGAGATAATTATGACACTTACTTTCCTAGAAAAGGATATAATGAAAATCACGAGGAAGCCAAAGGGTTATGTTCAGAAAGATGCTAAGGATTAGTTGACACCTAATCCTAAGGGGTTGGGTGAGATTGTATATTATTGTAATTTAGTAAATAAGGAAGGCCGAGAGTCATTGGGAAGTGAATTCCAGTAGCCTTACCTCCATGTGTAAGTACACACACAATCTCCATCTAATACACATTGAGTTTTGTGGAGTTACCTCCTGGTCTAACATGGTATCAGAGCTAGTCCTATTTTTGGAATTCTTGCCTTTGGTGTAACTACCTCATGTTCTACATTTTTGTAGACTGTCATTGTGCATTTAGTTTTATGTTTTACTGCTCCTGGAATTCTAGCACTCCTGGAATAATTCTGCAATTTTTTTTTCTACACAACCAATCATCTCTCCAAGAAGTAAATGAAACATTAAACAAGTCTTCAGTTACTCCATTATTACAATGTGCTACAACATAATGAGTGGATTCATGTACTTTATCTTTGTCTCTGTCATGAGTTTTACCTTTTTCTTGATTCTTTTGCTACTCAATTTCATCCCAAGGCAGCTTAAATGTAGATGCATCATGCCAGTATTTATTGTAGCATATGCAATGAAGATCAGATTTTTCAGTTTGAGTTTGTCTGCCCCCCCTTCCTTTGAAATTTCTTCTTCCTCTTCCTCTTTGGCCACCTCTTCCTCTGGAAGAATCTTGAGAGTGACTCTTCTCTCTATGTGCAAAGCATACAGCCTCTTCAAAATATAGAGGGCCTGACATATTTCCAAAATATTTCTGCACATTCTGCCTACTTTTGTTTCTGCACACCACTGTGCAATTTCTGCTCAAATTCTGAGCACAGTTAAATTTATTGTACAAATATTTTACTGTTCACACTCATTCCCATTCGTTCATCCCTCCGCTCTCCCTCACACTCCTCGGACCTCCCTCACGCTCACGTTCACAACACACATCCCCATCACCTGATCTCGTCCGCCCTCCCTCACCCTCTCTTCCCCACCCCGTCACCCTCTCTCCCCACCCATTCACATCCCTCATCCGCTCTCCCCAGCCATCCCCTCTCACGGCCCTCACCCATCTCTCCCACCCACTCTCCCCAACCCTCCCCGCTCATGGCCCTCACCTGCTCTCCCCAACCCTCCCCACTCACGGCCCTCACCCATCCTCCCTCCCCTTCACGCATCCCCCCTCCCCTCTCATGGCCCTCCCCACCTACTCATGGCCCTCACCCATCCCCCCTCCCCTCTCACGAACTTCCCCACCTCCTCACGACAACACACTCCTCCTAACCCACCATCCATCTCAACCCATCGTCCCCTCCCCTCTGCGGTTTCTTTTATTTTTTGGCCATAATATCATTTTGTTTTATTTTACATAGTTTTCCCTTCCCCAGAAAATACCTTCCTATTGTAGCCGCTACAACACCACCCAAAATTTTGGGTATATTCGAAATTTCGGGTCCCCCTCTGCTCGCATAGTCGTTAAGGTCTTCCACCGGACCTGCAGTCAACAACATCCCAGCGACCTATCCCAAACCATTCATGAGATTTCTCACCATCATGATCAGATGTTGTTGCTACAATCACACCATGTGTTGAAGGTATCACCATGCATACATTCGAATGAGAACTTTGTGTATTTACAGTAAAAGCTCTTGCACCGTGGATTGTCTAGGCACTCGGTTTGGGCACTTTGCCAATCTCATAATCTGATTAATTTTATAATGTTGCATGCAGGTAAATCCCATGGATGATATATTTGTCAATGTCATCACCACACCAAGGGGAATGCATTGAATACTAAACAACAAGGTTATAGCTGTGGAATAACATGCTTTCATCCATATGCCCCGCCCAGGTGGGGATGAGACTTAACGCTTCCATTGAAGACCATTGTTAAGGCAGATGACAAGGATACACCCACAAGTGAGAAGGAGGCGCAAGTTAACATTATTTTTAGTTGGAGGATGTTGTAGTTTATTTTCATTCGGATGAAGGATCGAAGAAAATTTCATGATTGACCGATGCAACACTATGGGACACATCGGATAGGTTTCATCGTCGCCCAAATTGTTATGATTTGGCCTATATATATTAGTGCACTCGGCCTATATAACATTATTCATTGGAACCTAAAATTTGCATTGCACTCTATGAGGAAGACTCGGTCTGAAGGATGGAAATCGTTGGGTGGCATTCTGTTATGTCTCACAGATTCAGAGGTAGCGTTTACAGATTTTGGGCACTCTTCACAATTGTCAAGCGCTCTCACTTTTATGATTTATATTTCCTTTATTGTAGCTTACATGGGTTGAGCTGCTTGCATTTCACAACACTATCAATGTGTTGATTCAATTGGCTATTTCTTGTCAATGCCAAAAAACTGTGAGAAGGCCAGTGATTAGAGTTGTGGGCCAAGTAATGAGCACGGAGACATGTTGATCATTAACCAATGTCTGGCACTTGGATACTTGCCTATGGTAAATGTGTTACGCGTGTCAGATAAATTTCATAGGAGGGTATATACTCCTGAAATCAAATGAATTTCAAACAACATTATGCCTTGCTTCTACGTTTGGTTTGAGAGATGGTAAGCACGAAGGAAACACCCTCTACACTCCCTTGGAGGCCACATTCTTCGATGCTAGCAAGAGTAATGCCTCCACATTGATGAATATCATTCATAATCTTCGATCATTAATGGAAATGGCAAGTTTTTTGATTGAGGAGTGGCCAGTAAAATAATTTTCAAACCTCCTCGGCATTAAGATATTGGATCGAAAAGGGAACGATGGGAAAGACACGTTGAACAATTTCAACCGAAATTGCATACCAATTAATGGAGTTTATTTATCATTAACGCATAACACGTACATTTTCCTTCTTTGTAAATGAAAAACCATTGTTTAATGGAAATGAAATAGTAAGCGGTAAGCTAGAAAGAGGTTAAAGTAAGCAAGTTGGAAAATCGCTTTTGATCAGAAAACGCAGATTCAACAATGATTTTGTGGCATGGGCCACTTAATTACATGGCCATATGCCATAATCAACGCCATGATGACCTCCCAGATGTCCCATTCCCCTTCAAAGCTCTTGATACTTGTTCACAGTGAGCTGGATAGAAGGAATCCCTACTCTTCATGCCGCATTACATGGACGCGGGTTGCCCAATGCATGCTACTATGCATGAACGATAATTATGTTACTATGCACAAACGAAGGTTTTTGATCCAAGAGGTCGCTGACACACAGATTTTCAGGGATCGTTTTATCAATAAGCTCGACATGCAAGGATTTGATGCCCCTTCTGAGCCGCTCAAGTCTGGCATGCAATAATAACGTTCGGCATGGTTGATTTTCAGTGCAGGAAAAGGGTCGAATCCCTTCGATTTTGGTTGTGTTAGCAAAAAAAATAAAACCTCTGAGATAACTTTCGTCCTCTGCAATACGCTGCTTCTAGTGAAGTCTTCACATCTCGCAAGCCCAAAATGCTTCCAACTATGACTCCAGGGCATCGAAGAAGCTACAAATTGGACCCATATATGATAAAGGCCAGAGCCGGGTTATATTAAGAGCGTGAACAATTGTAAGAAGGGTTCACGATGTGGCATAGGCACAAAAGGAACACATCCAATAATTTTCACACCTTATCGACAGCCCAAGAAAATTTACCTGGTGAAAGCGCTGCCACAAAATGAATATATGTGCATGGCTCATATTTGCAACTATTTCAAAATCCTGGCGACGTTGAGGTTCTGCACGCTGGTTTCCCATTACTCCGGTAGTATCATTCCAAGAGGCACACAGCCGCAGTAATCATCATGCTACAGATTAACTCTAAGCTTATCATTTAGAACCAAGACAACGTCAAAGGGATAGGTTGAACATTCGACGGATCGGAAAATGCGACCATGCTGCCTTTGTGAGGTCGCATTTCATGAAGAATCAATAAGTCGCACTATTCTCAAATCGATGAGTCGCATAACTAAGGAGTAGGTCGCAATGCGACTGTGCGACCTCTGCAAAGTCGCATTTCAAAGGACAACGTTGAGTCACATTTCTCCACAGGTCGCTGGGTCGTATAAGCTCAACAATGGGTCGGCAACGCGACCCCTACTATGTTGCGACCCTGCGACTTCACTAAGGAGCCACACCCTCCCTTCAAGTCGGTCTGCCACATCACAGCACCTCAGCTAATTGCCTTGGTCATCCGATACACGACTAGTCACAACATTACGACCTAAGAGAGTCCTTACCTTCACTCATCGTGTCAACATGTAGGCTCGTGAGCACATTTCAAGAGCTGGAAAATATTATTTAACAAAATCACTTTTCCAACCATGCTTAGTCGTTTGATCATCACTCAGATTGAACCCCATTTCGAAGGGCCTTCCCCTTATTAATGTCTTAGTGAAAATCGTTGAACATGAAAGAAGTATCATTAGTGCATAGCATAATCACTGTCACGGAGAAAATGAGGAGCATGTTGCTCAAGCCGATGCTTCCCATCAATTGAGTCTGCATTCTAAACTCGACCTACAGCTATACAAATCTTCAATTACTCAAGCCAGTTTCTCTGATGACATAGTGGCACAATGTTTGACCACACAGGGGTCTAAAGTTGTCATTTTCACTTGTGCAATTAATTAGTTATCCCTCTAACATTATTATTCATCAATGAAGACATGTAACCTAAGCTGTGTGACTGTAGGTGGAAGCTGTCGATCTGCGCAGTGAGCCAAAGTTTTTCCCAGCAATCAAGAGGACTCTTTTTAAAAGAAACAGAGGCGGGATAAGGAATATTGCTATGAAATCCAAAGATCGCCAAAAGAAGCACTGCAGGTCGCAGATCTGCTTGAGGTCACAAGTCACCGATCTACTTAAGGTCGCAGGTCGAAAATTTCCTCAAGTCGCAGGTCGCAGATTTCCTCAGGTTGCTAGGTCGCATAGTCGCCCTCCCTATTAAAAGCTCGATGACACTACCTAGCGACCCAGCGACTAGGTCGCAAGGTCGCAAAATCATGGCAGGTCGCAGGTCACAGATTGTCAGGGGTCGCAAGTCGCAAGGTCTAGTTGGGTCGCAGGTTGCATCAGTGGCTCAGGTTGCAAGTCGCAGAATGGACTAGGTCGCAAGGCAGCCCAACGGTTAGGAAGACGAAAAGTCAAGGAAGCCCAAAGGGAAAGTTTTTTCTTATAAATACTTCTTTCGGGAGCTGGTAAAGGGATCTTTTGTTTGGGACTCAAGCTGAGTACATTGTATTAACATAGGATTATACATTTGAGCATGAATACAAGAATTTTGAAAAATCCCTTTGTGGATCTGGTGTTGACGTATGTATGAGCACTATTGAGTATTATATTTTCAGTTTCTGAACATCTTTAGGTTAAGGGAACTGTATCTTCAATTCATATCACAATTGCATAACATTTTGATAAGTATGTAAATCATGGTTGAGTTCATTTCACTTTCTTAACGAATGTCGATGACTTTGTTTATTAGTATTTGTTTTATCATTTAAAACTTTTAGGAAGTGAAGGGTGTTCTTTCCATAAGGAATTGTTTCTTTTGTCGTCAGAACAGTTTACAAGCATGACCCGAATGATGTGTTGTTGACAACACTTTCTTCAGTACTTATGCTTTATTATTTCCTCTTGCTACTCATAGTTTTATATGCACATTTAATGCATCAATCATATGTCTTGTTTCATTTGATTAAGTGTGTATCCAGTGGTTTATAGAGTTTAAGCGAGACCCAAAGAAAGGAGAAATCAGTGGTAGCTGGACCCACACCCCGGATGGGATCCGTATTCCAAATGGTTCAAGGTCTAATTGGGACTTTTTACCGAGGAGATCCCCTGCTGTTGGCCAGACAGATTTTCTCATCAACACTTCCCTAGTAATCACCTCCCCCAGAAATCAGCTCCCTCAGACAATACCTCTATTTTTTTCCCCAATTTTTTTACCAAAAAAAAAGAAAAAAATTGCAGAATTGAAATCAGAATTGAGTTTTTACCCAACAAAGTAATTTTTTTCCTTCAAAATAATGCATTCTCATATCTATTGTAGGAGTTTTTCTCTCTAGCAAGGAGAACTATCCTGAATGGTCTCGGAAAATCAAGCACACTCTAATTTTTAATGAGTTGTGGAGAGGAATTTGTGAAGGAGAAGAATACCTTCCACCAGCAAAGCCCACTTCAGACAAGGAGATCGCCATTTGGGAAAACAAGAACTGTAAAGCCTATGCCTTGATTGCGGCTTCTGTAAATGAAGAGGTGAGTCGCCATATTACACCATTTTCAAATGCCTGTCAATCCTTGAGCAAGCTAAAAGAACTCTATGACTCACATTTAGAACTTGAAATTGTTCAATTAATGATTAAGTTTTTAAGTTTGGAACTGAAAAATGATGATCCTCTTGCTTTAGCTTCAAAAGTAAGATCTATCATGCATGAAATTAAGAGCACTGGTGAATATGTTGATATATCTCTAATAGCATATGTTAAGGATTTGTATCCCACTTACTCACATTATCTTGAGTCATTGCAAGCAAGTGGAAACCTCACGAAAATCACTTTTGAGTCCCTTGAGAAAAAGTTTGAAGAAAGAGAGAAAGATTTTGGAAATATGATAACCCCTCTGTCTTCTAAAGAGCCTGTATGATTTTCACATAGAGAGAAGAGTCATGCTCAAGATTCTTCCAGAGGAAGAGGTGGCCGAAGAGGAAGAGGAAGAAGAAATTTCAGAGGAATGGGGGGAAGACAAACTCAAACTCAAAGAATATAATCTTCATTGCATACGCCGCAATAAAGACCGGCATGATGCATCTACATGTAAGCCGCCTTGGGATAAAATTAAGCAAAGAAAGGAATCAAGAAAAAGGTAAAACTCATGACAAAGACAAAGGTAAAGCACCCGAATCCACTCATTATGTTGTAACACATTAAAATAAATGAGTAACCGAAGACTTGTTTAATGTTTCATTTACTGAGAAAATGATTGGTTGCTAGATCTGTGAGCAACATGTCACATAACATTTAGAAAATATTTTTTTGAAGAATTTATTGACAAAGTTGATGGAGCAAAGGTACTTCGCATATAATCCAAGTCAAGCCACTGTGGCTTGGCACAATCAAACTTAAGCATCGGGTCTTCCAGATCATCTTCTACATGAGGTTTTATACCTCCCTAAGTTGAGGAGAAACTTGCTATCCTTGGTACACATCCGCCAACACACACACTCATTCACATGTTTGATGGCAAGGTTGAGGTCAAAAAAAGCATTAGATCGCTCACTTGTCATGGAGGGGAACAGAAGAAGGAAGACTCTCGAAGTCATATGTTCCTTTGCTCATGCACAAAATTTTGGATTTAGTTCACATCATGATGAAGGTACATTCCCATCAAGTCTTTTATGGCATGCTATACTTGGACACTTAAAATATGACAACCTTCAATCTATGAAGAAAAATGGTGTTAATGGTACAATTCCTAGAAACTTTACAATGTGATGCTTGTATTCTGTGAAAGTATAGAAAACAACCATTTCATGATTCACATCTTATGAGCACATAGAAAACTTGAGCTTATTCATTCAGATTATGTGGCCTTGGCGTTCGTTGTTTCCGCAAATGAAATAAACATATGATGACATTTATTGATGATTACACCGTAATGTGTCAGTTTAGTTTATTGAAGAACAAGTTCCGATGTTTTCAAACATTCAAGAATTTTTAGGCATGGATTGAAAATGATGCACAAAATCATATTAGCTCTTTACGTACCGATAATGGAAAAGAATACACTTCAAATGAATTTGAAAAATTATCTTCATCAACATGGGATCAAAAACATCATTCATGCCTTATAATACCCGTCGTTAACGATGTAGCCGAAAGAATGAACACGACAATTTTAAATATGGTTCACTCCATGATGTTTTATAAGAATGTAAACGTATGTTTTGCTGATGCGCTTCTATGTGATGTATACATAAATAATATGTGTCCTTCAAATTCAATTAGGAAAACTCCTTATGAAATGTGGTATACACATTCCTTTGGTAAAGCATTTCGTGTCTTTAGTTCCACTCAAGTTATGCTTTGATACCCAAGGTACAAAGGAATAAAATTGGTGCTATAAGTAAAAAATGTATTCTCTCTTGGGTATTCCAATACTCTACAAAGGATATCGTCTCTATGATGAAGTCGATAAGAATTTTGTAATAGCAAGAGATGTCATATTCTTGAATCTTCCAAGACCTGACAATGTTGTTGAGTGGCAACTTGATCGCTTGGATAGATTCACACATGAAAATTATTTTCAAGAATGATAATCTTATCTCCACATCTTGAAGGGGATTACAATACTAAATCAATATGTGGAATCATTTTCGAAGCACTCTCTCCCCCCACCCGAGGAACCAACCACTGATGACACCTTGAAGATGTGATTACTGCACTGAGAGATTGAATATTGATTCAATTCCAAATCAATCAAATGAGGAAGCCCAAGCCATCTAAGAAAGGTCCCCCCAAATGGTCATAAAGGCACTAGAAAATTGGTTTCGATGAGGTTAAGACAGAACAAGAAGTTCCACTGTGACAAAACAATGATACATATATGATAATTCGATTCATCCGATGATATGGATACTTATAACCGGAATTGAGTTTGTCTATGTATCATGAACCAAATTCCTTCAAAGAAGCCACTTCTCATGATGAATGGACAGTTTGATGCAAAAGGAGTATGATGCCCCGATAAAGAATGGCACTTTGAAGTCAAGTCGTATCCTCCTTTGGGAACCAAACCAATTGGTCGTAAGAGGGTCTACAAAAACAAGTACAAAGTAGATGGCTCACTTGAAAAGTGCCAAAGCTGTGCTTGTGGGCAAAATAAGCTGTGGCATGTAGTTGAAGGGGTCGATTATGAAGAAAATTTTTCTCCTACAACAAAACAGCCACCATTCGTACTTTTCATTTGTGTTGTACTAGAAGGGATGGAAAGTCCAGTTGGCGGGATGTAAAAACTTCCCTTTTTGAATAGAGATCTAAAGGAGAAAGTTTTATGTCCCAACCATGATTTGTTGTGACGGTCCAAGAACACAAAGTATGCAAGCTTATAAAATCCTCAGATGGCCTCAAGCAAGCACCGTGAGCCTGGTATGAGAAATTAACTAAGTATCTTCTAAAACCTGACTTCCAAACATTTGGATCTCGATGATGCAACTTTGTCAAGAAAGCGTAAAAACAATTGTATATCTTGTGGTGTATGTAGATGATATTTTTGATGACAGTGAAAAATGAAAGTTATATTTCATCCATAAAGAAAGAATTGAAGAAAGGTTTTGAAACGACCGATTTGGGTTATGTTCGTTACTATCCTGGTATTGAAGTAACTCAACATCCTAAATTTATATTTCCTTATCAAAAGAAGTATATTGGATATCTTTTGAACAAGTTTGGTATGGATGAATGCAATCCCTTAACCACTCCAATGGAAAAAACACAGAAGCTCACATCCATCAAGGGAAGGAACCTTTATAGATGCAATGAAGTATAGACAACTTGTTGGAAGTATTATCTGTAATCGTACTACCACCGCTGCATCAAACATCTCATTTTCTTGGAATCCTCTCCGTGTTTATGCACAAACCTTGTGAAGGACATTATTCATTTAAAAAGAGTTCTAAAGTACTTGAAGGGGACTCAAGACTTTTGGACCCAAATATACACAAGTAGGCGATTTAAGCTGATCTACTCGATTCACTTCTAATTTCTGGGACAAAGAAACCGGGGGTGTCTACTTTAGGTTATACCATGAGTCTCTGGATCGTGAGTCGTTCGTGGAGATCAAGCAAATAGTCGCCCAGCATTCCACACGAGGCAGCATTATGGCAAATAGCTGAAGCCAACAAAGGAAATTGCATTTTAGAAAACTCAAAATAATCACAGATGAAACAAATGCATTGAACGCCACTCATGATCTACAACACTTCGGGCAAAGAAAGTTGCCGCGAAGAACCCAAGTTCCACAAGGATCTAACAAAGCACATAAATACAAAATACCATCCGATTCGACATCATTTTCGTGCCAAAACCATCCATCTACATCATTGTTCCAGAAATGAATATAACGTTGGTATATATTCACCAAAGCACTTGGAAGAGAAAAGTTTGAAAAGTTCGAACAATGCTTGGAGACTCATCAACATCCCTTCAGATTAAAGGGGAATGTTGACACCTAATCATAAGGGGGTTGGGTGAGATTGTATATTATTGTAATTTAGTAAATAAGGAAGACCAAGAGTCATTGGGAAGGAATCCCAATAGCCTCACCTCCATGTATAAGTACACACACAATCTCCATCTAATACATACTGAGTTTTGCAGTTACCTCCCCGGTCCGACAGATTAAAAATCTCGCAAGTTGATTAGGAGTTGTCCGCGAGTCGTGTAGGTTTTCCGCGGGAGCCCTAGACCCCGAGAAGTATAGATTGGATTTGAAAAGTTATGAGGCTCATTCTCTCAACAAAAAATCACAGACAAGGCTACAGAGAGGGAGCACCTGGGAGCAGAGGACATGACTGCCCTTCTCTACTAAGTGGACCACCAGCTAATGATGATATTGAGATAAGTACAAAATGAATATCCGATTTTTCGTTTTACCGTGCATGGAAGAATAGGAATGATATGAGATTAGAAACTAGTTTTTCCCACTCGTATTGATAAAAATGAATATGAGTATTCCGATATTTAATGCTAGGATATTATTTACTTTAAAACTATAAAGTAGAAAGTGTGGTTTTTAAAGTTCTAATGAGATAATATAAGTATCGTACTTAAAGACTTAGTACATGAAAGTTTACTAATTGAATGAAGAAAAGGGGAATATTTTAACAAAATATTTATACCGTAAATGCCATATCATTTCCCAAAAAGTTGAACATATATTATGTCCGAAAAGCTTTAAAATATTCATAAAGAATTACATATTGTAGAAAAAAACCGGAAAATAAGAGTTTCCTATAATTGTAAGGGCTCTGGGTTTAGCACCGAGCCCTAGAGACAAGGAAAGGGTCATGGTCCCTCTTGATGAGACTTGTATGCAACCATTGCTACTTCATATTATATTATATAAGCAAAAGACGATTTAGAAAGTTTACCATAGAAATTCGTCGTACGTAAATGTCTTAAAAAATATAAATAGAGTAATAGAAATCACAAAATACAAAGTGTGCATGTCAACATAGAAAATAACTGTATCTAGCAATAGTAAACTGTTAAGTATCAACCTATAAACTTTCACATATGGTGAAATAACATACATACATGAATTTCAGAAAATCCATAAGATAAAACTTGGAACCTTTAAATATCATAACTAATCAAAAAATAACCAAAACAGTATATAAATTAAACCACAGAATATCTCAATTCATATTATTTACAATTCCAAAACAATGAGTTTAGGTCTCCATTGGAAGAATTCGACATAGGGGCTTAAGATCCTGTGCAGTACATAACCTTCATAGTATAAAAGAAAATTATAGACAGACCATCACTAGAAGCACCTGATAAACATGAAGATCAACAAGTGTCCTAATTAATATTCAAGCTTCTTAACCCATACAACCGTATGTTGGCGTTGTCGATTTTGAGGTACCGGTAGATGCATGTGGGTTTACCCTCAATCAACATAAAGAAATAGACATGTGCTTATAATGGCTTCTGGACGAGAGAATTAGTCAAGACTTACTAGTAAAAACTTGACTAGAGGAGTTGGAACAAGAGCCAAGCTTCCCTAGAGGAATTGGATTACAAACCCATACTTGGAAATGAAGTAAATTACACAGAGGATAAATTTAATTATATAATTCCGAAGAAACAACTTGTTAGTCACATCATGAAATGGAATCGTTTATGCAATATTACCGGGTTTTATTATGTCAGCAGAGTCTATTCTCGTTCTCACATCACCGTAAAACAAAGAGCATCCATCCAAAGGAGACCGAGTGCAAAATATCCTCCACATAAGAAAGAGAAACACACGTATTGTCGCTAAGGGAATGAAATAGATATAAATATAAACTTAGAATAACATAAACCTTCATCAATATGAAAAATATAATAGGAGTAACAAGAACATCGCAGAAGAGCTCATCCTGGGTAAGTTTCAAAACAAGAAAACCCTTTTCACAAAACATTAAACAACGATGTAGTGCGAGGAGCAAAGATTACCTATGCATGGTATGCGTATGCGGCATGATTGCCGTCATCACTCTTCATTAACCGATGCCCTCATACCAAAAGAGGAACCCAAAACCAAAAACCAAGAAAATTTGTATAATAGAATGAGAGCCAAGCACGACGAAAGAATGAGACAAAATTTCACGCTGTGTGGACTAGTTACCCTAACTACTTCTCAAGCACTCGTATTCGTTGATCTAGGGTTGTGTCCAATCTATGGATGAAATCTCGCCAACCGACGATTGATGACGCTTATAAAACCTCGATACTTAAAAGATCCAAAGTTCATTGAAAATTAAATCATAATCCAAACCAAATCGTAGAGTTAATAATTGTTCCGTAAAACCATATGATTCATTTCCTAGTCATATTAATTATCGTACGAAATCAAAATGTACAGGGAAATCAAAGATTCGATCATATATACCGTGAAACGACACAGCCATGGTACCCGTGGGATATATATATATATCAATGTAAAGTGTAAAAGGGTAAATACACTATGCGATGCGTCGACATGTATAATGCGATGTAAGTATGTATATTGGACCTTTGTTGTAAATAAAATTAAATGTAAAGTCTATGCCTTTATACATATACCTAAAGTATGCTTTATAGATGATATGGAATTACTATATATAAATTGTATATATAAATCATGTTATTACAAGGTGATTTAGGAGTAAGTGATTAGAGAACTCAAGTTCATAATTTATTATTAGGATCTAGCTATTATTAAGAGATGCCAAGTTTAACCTAGGTAATTTTTTTTTTTTTGGGTTGATTTTGTTTAAGGTCAATGGATGTGACAAGTGGTATCACATCGTGTTACATGCCGGGGACAAGGGCTAATGTGATAACATGGATGTTTTCATTTTGTTCTTGTGTTGAAAATTGTGCACAAGTGATTGTAAGTGCAAGCTAACAAGAAGTTGCAATGAGGAGAGGGAATAGTCATAAAACTTCCGGTAAATATTGGGGAAACCCATCCTCGCTTCACTCCCCGAAGTCAACCTGCATGTGGTGCAAGTGTTTAAGATCAACACTAACAAACAAGTAGAATACTGTGGAGCAACACGCGTACAAATAGATTGTTGGATACGACAACAACTTCATATAGAGATGACTGAAATTAAAGTGATAATGAGAAGTTAATGAGAGATTAAGAAAATATACTTAAGAGCCTCTTGGATAAGCAACCATCACACTACACATCCTAGTCCTAGAAGCGGGATACCTACATAAGGTGAGAAACAATGCTAGTACATGATAAATCGAGGGGGAGTTGTACTGGCCGTATTAACAAGAGTAGGACATATAACGAAGCGATCCTAATATTTCAGATCAACAAGAACTCAAGAAACAAAAAAGTAGAATTACAAGGGAATCGAAAATCAAACCTCCTAAATTTGATGGAGAGGTCGAGGTGAGGCGATGAGGCTTGGATATTGAATATGAATAAGTACTTTGAAGTTTAAGGAATATAACAAAAAACTCAAAGCTCACTCTAGCTATCTACCCATTGATGGAAAAGTCTACACTATGGTGGGAGGAGGTGAAAAATCTATGTGGAATCGAATATAAGAACATGAAATGGGATGAGTTTCAAAAGAGAGCTAAAGATAAGTACTTGAACGAACGTATTTTATGATGAGAAATCACGAGTTTCATGATTTCTGAAGTTAGGAAATTTAATGTCTATGGATGAATTTGTCACAAAATTTACCTCTATTAAGATATGTACTATATTTTAGAGATGAAAAAAGTGAAGGTACAACGGTTTAAGCAAATTTCATTTGCTCACATGAAAGAAAGAATTGAGTTCTAGAACCCAAAAACCATGGATGAGGTGATAAGAAAAGCCAAAAATTTGTATCATATCTATTATGGGGGAATTGGTAAAAGTTTTCCACCTAAGAAAGGACAAATATGGCCCCTCAAGTTTTAAAAACACTAGATCAGAAATTATAAAAACACCGCAAAAATCCAAAGAAATAAAAATTGGGAGAAATCAGCAAACCTAGATGGGCAACTAAAGAGCGGCCATACGAAGGCTTCTTGTAGGCCTGACCTTACATAGTCACAAAAATCCCCATTGCAATGTTGGGGATGTGGTGAAGCGTATTTATTTAAAGAATTTTCTCATCAAGGGAGAAAATGAAGTGGAAGCCAACCCGCAAGAGGCATCTACAAGGGGACATGTGGTGCGCAACATACCTGCAGATCAATGTTGTTGTAGAAGATAAATAAGAATATTTTTAACCAACCATGATTGAACCAGAAGGTAAGCTTCAAAACTCAATCTCGTTTCCATTTTGCTGACCGCGGTGCCAATTTGAGCTATATAAACCCCCGCATAAGCTGAATTGTAAATTGCAAAACCGTAAATTTAAGAATCACCTTGTTGGTTCAAATGGCTACTGGGACTAAAAGGAGAGTTAATGCCAAAATCCCAAATTCAGAATCGAACATAGGGGATCAACACATAATCGTAGAGTTGAACATATTACCTTTGGGTTCATATGATATTTTATTGGTATGGACTGTTAGAAAAACATTGGTCGTTAGTGGATTGTAAAGATAAAGTTATCTACTTTAAATATGAAGATGGTACATGACAATAATTGCAGTGAATTAAGAAACCACTTCAATTACGCCCCATGACAACATCTAAATTGAATAAATGCATTAGAAAAGGGAAAAGTGTGCTCTATGAAATTAAGGTGGGTTTCTCAAATTCCAAAGATAAAACTCTCATGTTATATAAGAATTTATGGACGCACTGTGAGAGTATTCAGACCGCCACCAAGATGAGATATTGATTTCACAATAGAATTAATATCTAGGGCAACACCTTACAGACTATCATCGTACTTGAGTTGACAAGAGTTAAAAATTCATATACAAGAGTTAATGGATAAAAGAGGTGATATTCGCCCAAGTGTGTCTCTGGGGAGTACCTAAGGTTTCGTTTAAGAAGAAGGATTGGGACTATGCGTATGTATATGGACTATCGACATTAATAAGTTGACCGTCAGTAAATTTTATCCATTTCCACACATAGATTACTTGCTCGACTAAGTAAAGGGGGTATAATATTTTCAAATATTGATTTAAGATCGAGGATATCACCAAATACGCATTAAGGATGAAGATATATCAAAAACAACATTTCATACCCGAAGTACAGTATTATGAATTCATGGTGTTACCATTCGGTAAACTAAAGCACTAGCAATGTTCATGAGCTCGATGCATGGCATATTTCACCCATTCTTGGATAAATTTGTTTTGATCTTTATAGATGATATACCGATCTACTCTAAAAATATGGAGGAACACAAGGAGAATTTACGTGTAGTGCCGAAGATGTTACGAGAACATCAACTATACGCTAAATTTAACAAATATGATTTTTACAAAGAGCGTATTTAGTATCTAGGACAGTGTGGTATCAGTCAAGGCGGGATTTCAATAGACCTTAAAAGATAAAGACGATCATGGAGTGGAAAGTTCCTAAGAATGGGCGTACATACGTACGTTTATGGGATTGGTTGGTTATTATTGACGTTTCATCAATAGCTTCTCTAAAATATCTTTTCCTATTACCTCCTTGGCAAAGGAAAGGAAAATATTTAAAATGGACCCAAGAATGCCAAAACAGTTTTGAGAAATTGAAAGAACTATTAACCATCGCTTCCGTATTGAAAGGGACAGATCTAAGCAAGGAGTTTGAAGTATGCAATGATGCCTACAAAGAAGGATTTGGAGAATTTTTGACCCAAGAAGGTAAAGACATCAGACACGAGTCTAGGAAGCTAAAGGATTCAGAACAAAGGTATTTCGCGTATGATTTAGGGCTAACAATGTAGTCTGCGTCTTCGCAGTATGGAGGCATTATTTATTGGGGAAGAGATTTGCATTAAGAACATATCACAGCGCTTAACTAAGTATTTTAAGAAAGCTGATTTGAATGCTTGCCATGAACATGGAGGCATTCCTAAGCGAATTTGATTTTGATATTCAACATGTAAATGAAAAAGGGAGAACCGTGCTGTTGATGTCGTAGGCAGTATCATGGCATCTATGAACCCTATTTCAACTAGGTGGAATCGAAGTTCTAGGAGCAGACATGGAGGCAAAGAAGAATAACTCCGAGTATCAATTCTTATGTATAAAAGCAAGAGAAGGCACAATGAGGGAAAGACATAATAATATGAGCTTAATGAAAAGCATCTCCTAGTTTACCAAAAAAAAATATTTATTCCGAATCAAATGAGCCCGAAAGAGCCGATTCTAGATGAATATCATAGAGTTCCTATGGAGGACACCCCGTATATCAAAAATGTTAAACATCAATTAAAGTACTATTTTTCATTAGGAATGCGTAAATACATTGTTGAGTACTTGACTAGATGCTTGAGTGACAACAAGTCAGGTAGAACATCAACACCCAACAGATTGTTTGGGCCTCATTCCTATGCCTCGACCGGAAGTGGGAAGTCATATCCCTTAATGTTATTACCGTTGCCAAGAAACAAGAAGCACAATGACCCAATCATGGTGGTGGTAGATAGACTTGCCATACATTCTATTTCATACTTGTTCACTCCTCATACAAAACAATACAAATTTTTGGAATATATTCATGAAAGAAATTTTTTAGACTACATGGTATCCCAAGGGTCGTTATTCCCGCATCGAGATGTAAATTTACATCTCCGCTTTCCGGAAGACATTATTTACTAGGTCGTGGAACACAAATTTAGCTTAGTACTACATATCACCGTCAAACTAATGGGAAAACGAAGAGGGTAAATGAAGTTCGGAGGGTATGTTGCGTATGTACGTAATGCAACAACTCGCAAAAGTGAGGAGTACTCGCATTTAGTGGATTTTTTTTTATAACAATGTGGTATCAATAATCCTCAAAAATGAGTCCTTTGAAGCTTTGTATGGTAGACAAATGCCAGACCCCTATCAATCGGAGCAAGCCGAAAACCAAATGATGTTGACCCGACATGCTTGAAGAAATGTGAGCATGAGGTGAGGAAGATTAGACAAAACCCAAGGGCACCAAAAAAAGTATGTGAAGATAAAAAGGGAGTATTCATGGAGTTTGTGGTGGGTGACCATGTGTATATAAGAATTAAACCAAAGAAGAGCACCTCGAGGTGAGTTTCCAAAAGCAATTGGCTCTCTTGCAGATAAGGACCATTCCAAATGTTGAAACTAATCAACATAGGTCATTGACTGGCACTACCAGTCATATCATGGTGCATAATGTGTTCCATGTATCAAGATTGAAATGATACATACATGACCCTGGGCATGTGATACATTGGAAAAATATACATGTAATTCTTGATTGCGTTATGATTTGCTACTATGAAAGATTCTTGTTGGAACCGATTAAAGTTCATCTATGCTAATGCAAGTACAACCGTACGACGAGTTTTTGGTAGAGCCTCAAGATATTCTCGACTGGGAGATAACAATGCTCGAAGGTGAGTCGTCCCTAGGTTAAGGTGCAAAGTACACTTTAGCCCAGAGGAGGCTACCCGGGAGGATGAAAGTTTCATGTGAGAGGCATATCCCGAATTGTTTCAAAAATTAAGTAACACCCGGGAAAAATGTTTAACTTAGAGCGGGAGATGTAACACCTTGTTTCAACATTAAGTATGATGAATAGAATTTATGATACATTAATATTCCTTTTAAAAGAACCGAATAATGAATATGATATTAATTAGTAGGATTTGAATTTAATTATAATAAAATAAAAGATGAATGATTTTGTGGAGTAAAAAGGAATTAACTCGAATGGTAATTTTTCCAATATTCCAGAAAGTAAAAGTAGAGACACCGATATTTACTTTCCTAGAAAAGGATATAACAGAAAATCCCGAGGAAGGGAAAGGGTTCTGCTCTGGGAATATGCTAAGGGTTAAACAAATGCAAGTTTATTATGAGTTGTCCAGAGTCGTGTAGGTTCGTCAAAGGAGCCTAGAATGGATTTGGAAAGTCATGAGGCCTATCTTCAATAAAAATTGTCTCCACGATAAGGCTCGGAGAGAGTGTTTAGTCAATTTAGTGTCCTAAATTGCTTTCAAAAGAATTAGTCAAACGTGTCAGTGTCGATGAAGTGTGGTGCACCATATGTGCTTAAGCAACCTATTCCTTACCTCGTTGTTTTGTTTTTGGTGTTTTTTTTATGGGGATTTTTGTTCTTTGAGATCTAAGGATGGTTAATCTAGAACTACGAAAAGTCTTAAGCGAATCTAAATTAATTTTAGAAGGAAGAAATGAAGTGTACTAAAACTATTCTATTTTTATAAAAGAAAACCAAATGCTAAGGGCTAGTTAAGACCTATATTTTGGTAATCAAAGCATCTATCTACTCTATTTATTAGTCCTAATCCATGGATCTATTTCTAAAACTAAGATTGAGAATTAAAATTGCTAACTTAAATGAAACAAAAAATGAATCAACTATTGCACCTTCGCTTATCTCAACATTCAATTGTTAGTGACCTCATTGAAATGGAGTTTAGCAAATGTTTGTACTTTAGTTTGTTAAGGTCTCATAACAGAAAATGAGGAATGAAAATGAGAGTATATAAGATATGTTTAGTTACTCCAATTATTCAATTTGTAAAGAGTGATATTCTTGAAGTAATTTTTAAGTAACTAATTACACTGCTTGAAATAAAGAACTAGGAAAACTTTGCAAATGGATAACTTAGAAATTGCATTACATTTAATCATTCAACCATCCCTTCTTAAAACATATTCAAATCAATTCCTTTTAGAGTGATTTTTTAGGAAGATTATTTTTTGCAATTAAGTGAGGGGCTTGAAAGTAAAAAAATGTAAGATCTAACTAAAATCAACTAAATGTATAATTGAATTGTCATCACATCAAATGTGAAGTGTTTAACCTCGAGATTCTTCTCGGGAGAAATCAATTATGCCTTTTAGTCCTTGGCAAGAAAATGAAATAAGCAAGATAAATTCAACTACCGTATGTATGTGAGATATCATTTAACATTTAGTGTAGAATTTAGCATATTGAAAATGATTTTTATAAACATCCGTTTGACACAACAATTGACAACTTTGTTCTAATGGAAATAAAAGGTAGGAATAGTAATGTTAAACAATTGTGAATTCCTATTTCTTCAAAGAAATCCAATTTTTTGGAAAAAAATCGCATAAGACACTACTTTCTTGAGATGCTATTAGGAAACATAAGATTACACAATCATTCTAAAACTAATACTAAGAAATCAAATAAACTTTAATCTAGAAAGTAAGTAAATCTCACACATTTTAGATGGCCAATCCAAAAGCATGAAGATGGAAAGTTTGAGAAGCTCCAAATGCAAGTCTCATTACTTATCTTAACATGAGCATCTCTCCACTTTTCACATGCCTTGATAGGAGAAAGCTTCCCCTATTTATACAAAAATATGAGAAGTTATCGCATTAATGGGAGTCCATGAATCTCTCCTCTATCTCTAAAGTTACAATCAAAATAGGAAATGATAAGACACATGTATTTTTAGAGTTTCAATACAAAATAGGAATGAGACCCATATCTTTCTAGAGTTTCAATACAAAAAGGAAATGAGACACATATCCTCATGATCCTATGATATTCTCTCCACTCAAATTAGAATTTGGTTTTGGGAGGCCACACAAAGGTCTTTTAGAAGCTTCCTTTTGACTCACACATGGCAACAATCTCATCCCAATTGTTAGGTATAATGAATATGCACATTATTTTTTAAATTTAACCACAAATTCACTTAAAAATGCTAAGAATTAATAAAGTTTGGAAAACATAAATGTAACCCAATAGTGGTAATGGTAAGTTAAATGTAATGAAATAGAGGTGAAGTGAAGGTGATAAGATGGAAATATAAGTGAAAATGTAATGTAAGGAAATGACAATTTCAAGGTCCAACATACCCCCAACCGAAGCTATTGCATGTCCTCATGCAATATATTACATTAATTCGTTTTGAACCTTGAGCTTTGGCTTAACTTTGCGTGATATCATTTGATAACTTCATACTTCTACAAAGTGTTTTACTTGAATTGCAAAATGGTTGGTTCTTGTATTACCACCATATTTTGTTGTTGCATTCACTTTTGACCTTTGATCTTTGCATACGATACTTTATTTTTATTGCAAATTATATCTTTATTGGATTGCATCATGGTTGGTTCTTGTGTGACAACCATGATTGTGTTTGTATCCAATTATCTTTTGAGTACTTTTAAAAAGCCATTGCATGCTCATAATAATAATGTAATAGTTAATATATTTTCAAAGTATGTGGGTTTTTAAAATGTGATATGAACATCGCAAAATATGAATATGAATGCATTACCCCCCTAACCGATGGTATTGACAATTTTATGAAATGAGGAAGAGAAATGTTTTTTCCAAAAATTATCATGCAGTTAGCTTTTCAAGGAATTCTATGGTAAAAAGTTAAAAAATGACATACCTTAACTTACCCTTTGAAAGTGAAATTAGGGGAATTTTGAGGTCTAAAATGGGTCTCCAAGGAAATTATAAAATAATAGTGGAAATAATAAATAAGATTTGATTACATCATCAAATTTTAGAGAGAAAAAAAGAAAACTATTTTTCCACGATTTTCAACTTATTTCCTATGGATTTACTAAAATTTCAAGCGGAAACATGCGTTGGATGTATAATTTTATTTCCTATCTATGAGTACCCATGTTGTATACTTTCGATGAATACTCATACATTTAAAAAATGAGAAATACATGGAAAACGTAATTGTAAACACATTTTTTCATGTATTTCTCTTTTTCTCGTATAAGGGTCCATCGAAAGTATATAACATGGGTTTTCTTTTGATGAGGAATTACCTTGCATCCAACGAGTACTCCCAATTAAATTTGAGTAAAAATAAGAGAGATAAGTTGAAAATACGAGTTGAAAAGGTGTTTTTATTATTTTATTATTATTTTATTATTTTTACTTTTTTACTCTAAAAATGGTGAATCATCCCCTATGGTTGACATCATCATCTGAATTTATCGTTCTTATAAATTTATTTTTTGTACATTTTTCTTATGAGGCCCATTTTAGACCTCAAAATCTAATGTGAGTCGATGTGTATGTCATAAAATTCTCGATCATAATCTTTCAAGTGGTTGTACAAGTTATGGAGAAAAGAGGAAAGATGCCCTTTTATTGCTTCACTAAAACCGCTAAATTTGTCGCGGAATGGTGCTGATTCTACCGTTGTCATTTGATTCTATAGTTGCCATCTCGATTTCCGTAGTTGCTATATGATTCTCACCACATCTAGTTCATGGCCGCATATTTTCTTCATTTGCTCTAAAATGCTGAAAATGATGTCTTCATGTCTTCAAAAACTCATTGGTACAATTCCTTGCTATGTGAATAGATGTTTTGATGTCGAACATAGTAGGAAATTGTTGACTTAGTGGCCATTAATGAATGCCACTAGTCAACACAAGAACTCCCACCATTGATGACAATGAGAGTCAAGGTGCCCAAATATATTCGCTAGGCACGAATAATTTTTCTCCATGTCGAGTACCTAGAAAATCCAATGAACAAGGACATTAATGTATTCTCATCACTGCCTAAGTAAGAAGACTTGCCATTAAGGCATGCAAGCCTCAAGGTGCTTTGCAAGGAACTTAGGCTCAAAGGACTTAGAACTCAATAATTTGAATTGAAGCAAGGTTTATTTGCAAAATGAAAAGGATAGGAAAAGAAAAATAGAAATGGAAGATGAAAATGAAATGACAATGGGCACAAGCATGTAGGTGAGCTTCTTGCTTTTATTCTCAGGAGTAGACAAAAGTAATGGAAAATGTGTATGTGAATGAAAGAAAATGAACAACCCACTTTTGCTTGGAAAAATAACCGTGGCTTGATTTGAAGTTTTTTTGCTGGATTTATAATTCAAAAGGAGGAAGAGTAATGGTATTGATGAATATAGACATGGACTTGTTCTTATGTTTCTCATGAGATTGATCTTTTGAAGACCAATTGTCCTCACAATTTAATCTTCTTGTTGATTATTCAATCATTCTAAACCCGCAAAAAAATTTTGCACCAAAACATAAAACATTGATGTGTTAAAAGAAGTGATCAATTCCTTTATGATATATATGTAAAAGAGTTAATGCCAAATGAAACAACATTTTAAGGAAAATTGAAAGCATTATATTTAGTCCAATTCATGATTTCGATAACAAGTCTATTTTTAAGAGATGACTATGAAAAATAAATCAACTCCCCCTCAAGGTCGAATGACTTTATGCATCAGGCTTAGTAAAACGATCGGCATCACAAAGATTTGTTGTCCCGTAAGTTCAAACTTCATAGAAAAATACACAAGAATAATATTAATGCCAAATGTTTAGAAATCATCTAAACAATTTTCCAATTATTCTCATGGGCCATTATTAAAAAGAAATGATTAATAAAGATTTTTTATTTTTTTTATTTTTTTAATGATGGATTTTTAAAATTTTTTTCTTTATTTAAAAAGAAATTATTAATAATTTTTTAATTTTTTATTTATTTTTAATTTTTTTTTTTTTAATGATTTAAATTTTTTAAAATTTTTCTTTTATTAAAAAGAATAATTAATAAAGAATTTTTTAAAATTTTATTTGTTTATTATTATTATTTTTTAATGAAATAAAACATGGATGAAATAATTGCTCCTATAAACATTCTTGAAACAAAGTCATGCCAATGCCTCCTTCATGCAAGATAAAAGAATAAAAAAGTTTGAAACTTAAAGTCAACTTCCTAACTATGAAGGAGATGGGAGGCATCATTTTCAATCTATACAAATTTCGCATTTGATGCGCATTTTGATGTTGCCTGGCCTCAAATGATCCATTTGTCACCCATCACTTGCATAACCTACGTATGAATTCTCGCCACATTGTCCGCGCATCGTGAAATCATATCTCGTATTATTTCTCAAAATAGAATTTCATCGAACAATAATTGTTTGCATTAAAAAAAAAAAAACGTTTTCTCTCACGCACACTCGCAAATTAAGGCTCCGAAGAACTCCATAAATTCTACCAATTTGTTGCGAAATTCTCAAAACTATTTTTGGGTTATCTAATCGCTTCCCCCGTTTGGAGAAAATCCACATCTTAGTTTTTTCGTATTCACCCTTACTTGCTCGTAAACAATATTTTAAAAACGTGTATAAAAAAAATTTGTATTTTCTATGAAGTTCACAACAAAATCAATTGTCGGGTTGGATTTTTTATTTGGTGTGTTTTGAAAGCTACTAATGCTTCGGGAGAGGTCAGAGGTCTCCGCTCTCGAGCCATGGCATGAATTATGATATGAGGTTGGGTCCATTGGTTGTGGAGGCCCGCACATATGTGCAAGGCCCGTGCCCAAAGGTCGGCCTCACGCATATGCGTGGGTCTCCTCGGTCATGAGCCATACGTTTCATTGTTCTATTGAATACATTTGGTTGTTATATATATATATATATATATATATATATATATATATATATATATATATATATGTTTTTTTTTTTTAATAAATGTTTTGTTTTTGTTATTGTATTTTTTTTTAATTAATTGATTTGTTAATAAAATTATATATGTTAAAATTTTAAAATATACATATATGTTTTATTAAACAAAACAATTTACTAATTTTTTATTTTTTTATAATTGATTTGTTAATAAAATTATATAGGTTATATTTTCAAAAAATTTAAAAATACACACACACACACACACATATATATTTCATTAAACAAAACAATAAACAATTTATTGAAATTGAAATTTTTCATTTTTTTTTTTAAGTTTATTGTAAAATTAAATGATGAAAACATAATTTTATTTTTATTTTTAACATAAATTCTCTTTTTCTGATCTTCCATATCACACGAAGCGTAGGAGGAGAGCATACTTGAGAAATTATTAATTGAATTTTTTTTAGATGTAAGAAATAAGGTCTCCTAATTACACTTCTCCTGCAACGACGCCAAAATGTTTAGTCAATTTAGTGTCATAAATTGCTTTCATTAATTATCAAATCGTGGCTAGTAAGCCGATGAAGTGTAAGCACCATATGTGCTTAAGCAACCTATTCATTGCTTCGTTGTTTTGTGTTTTATGTTGTTTTTAGGGGGGTTTTTGTTCTTTGAAATCTAAGGATGGTTAATCTAGAACTATAAAAAGACTTAAGTGAATCTAAATTAATTTTAGAAGGAAGAAAAGGAAGTGTACTAAAACTATTCTATTTTTCATAAAAAGCAAACCAAAATCTAAGGGCTAGTTAAGACCTATTTTGGTAATCAAAGCATCTATCTACTCTGTTTATTGGTCCTAATCCATGGATCTATTTATAAAACTAAGATTGAGAATTGCCATGCCTAACTTAAATGAAAACAAAAAATGAATCAAATATTGTACCTTGCTTATCTCAACATTCAATTGTTAGGCATGACCCTATTGAAATGGAGTTTAGCAACTGTTTGTACTTTAGTCTGTTAAGGTCCTAGAATAGAAAATGAGGAATGCAAATGAAAGTATCTAAGATGTGTTTAGTTACTCCAATTATTCAATTTGTAAGGAATGATCTTCTTGAAGTAATGTTTAAGTAACTAATTAAACCTGTTTGAACTAAAGAACTAGGAAAACTCTACAAATGGATAACTAAGAAATTGCATTACATTTAATCATTCAATCATCCCTTCTTAAAACATATTCAGATCAATTCCTTTTAGAGTGATTTTAGGAAGATTATTGTTTGCAATTAATTGAGGGACTTGAAAGTAAAAACATGTAAGATCTAACTAAAATCAACTAAATGTATAATTGACTTATTAGCCACACTCAAATGTGAAGTGTTTAACCTCTTGAGATGCCTTCAAAGAAATTAGTTATGCCTTTAGTCCTTGGAAAACAAATGACAATAAGCAAGATAAATTCAACAAATGCATATGTGAGATATTTAACCATTTAATGTAGAATTTAGCATATTGAAAATGGATTTAATAAACATCTGTTTGACACAGTGCTTGACAACTCCGTTCTAATGGAAATAAAAGGCAGGAACAATAAAGCTAAACAATTGTGAATTCCTATTGCTTCAAAGCAATCCAATTTTGGAAAATAGATAAGACACTACTTTCTTGAGATGCTATTAGGAAACATAAGATTACACAATCATTCTAAAACTAATACTAAGAAATCAAATAAACTTTAATCTAGAAAAGAAAGTAAATCTCACACATTTTAGATGGCCAATCCAAAAGCATGAGGATGGAAAGTTTGAGAAGCTCCAAATGCAAGCCCTCTTATTTATTCAGAACATGAACATTTCTCCACTTTTCACATGCCTTGATAGGAGAAAGATTCCCTATTTATACAAAAATATGAGAAGTTATCGCATTAATGAGAGTCCATGAATCTCTCTCTCTATCTCTAGAGTTACATTCAAAATAGGAAATGATAAGACACATGTATTTTTAGAGTTTCAATACAAATAGAAATGAGACACATATCTTCTTAGAGTTTCAATACAAAAAGGAAATGAGACACATATCCTGATGATCCCATGATATTCTCCACTCAAATTCGAATTTGGTTTTGGGAGGCCACATAAAGGTATTTTAGAAGCTTCATTTTGACCTACACATGGCAAAAATCTCATCCCACTTGTTAGGTATAAGCAAATGCACATTACTTTCTAATTTTTAACCAAAAATTCACTTAAAAATGCTAAGAATTAATAAAGTTTGGAAAAACATAAATGTAACCCAATAGTGGTAATGGTAAGGGAATGTAATGAAATGGAGGTGAAGTGAAGGTGATAATATGGAAATATAAGAAAAATGTAATGGAAGAGAATGACAATTTCAAGGTCCAACAAGGAGCACCTGGGAGCAAGAGGACGCGATTTCTCTCACTATTGGGTGGACCATCAATTAACATTACAAGATATGAGATAAGTACAAAATGAATATCGTATTTTCTATTTTACAAAATACGTACTAGGAAATGATATGAGATTAGAAACTAGTTTTTCCACCGTATTGATAAAAATGAATATGAGTATTCTCGATATTTAATGTCGGGAGATGATTTACTTTAAAACTATAAAATAGAAAGTGTGGTTTGTTTAGCCCGAATGAGATAATATGGGTGAACAGACTTAAAGACTCGAGACAAGAAATTTTAATAATTGAATGAAGAAAAGGGGAAGATTTTAACAAAAGAGTTATACCGTAAATGCAATATCATTTCCAAAACAAAAAAAAAAAACAAAAAACAAAGTTGAACATATATTACAGTGTCTCGAAAAAACTTTAAAAGATTCATAAAGAATTACATGTCAGAGAAAATAACCGGAAAAGAGGAGTTTCGTAGTTGTAAGGGCATTGGAGTTTATCACCGAGCCCTCGTAGAGATAAGGTATGTCATGGTCCCCCTGCCAAGACATGTATGCAACCATTACTACTCTATATTATATTATAGAAGCAAAAGATGTTTTAGAAAGTGTACCATAGCAATTCCCGTAATGGAAATGTATTAAAAAATATGAGAGAGTAATAGAAATCACAAAATACAATATGCATGTCGACGTAGAAAATAACTCATCGTATCTAGCAATAGTAAAATGATAAGTATCGACATATAAACTTTCACATATGGAGAACTAACAATATACATATATATTAATTTCGTAAATCCATAGATAAAACTTGAACCCAAAAATATGATAACCAATGAGAAAAAATAACCACAATAAGGTTCTTAAATTAAAACTAGTAAATCTCCTCGAATTCAGATTATTTACAATTCCAAACGATGAATTTAAGTCTCCATTGAAATAACTAGACATAGGGGCTTAACAGCCTATGTAGCAAATAACCTTTCATAGCATAAAAGAAAATTACAAACAGACCATCACTAGAAGTGATGATGGATAAACATGAAGATTAACAAGTGTCCCAATTAATAATTCATGCTCTGGACTCATACAACCGTATGCTAGCGTTGTCGATTTTTGAGGTACCCGCACACACAAGGGTTTACCTCGCCGACATAAATAAAAAGACATGTGATTATAATGGCTAGACTAGAGAATTAGTCACGAGACTTATTTCCAGAAAAAACCGATGGAGGAGTTGGAACAAGAGACCAGCTTCCCCCTCGGGAGGAATTAGATTGCAAACCCATACCCAGAAATGAAGGAAATTACACATAGGATCAATTTAATGATATAATTGAAGAAAACTTAGAAAAGAAAAAGTATTGTGAAATGGAATAGTTTATGCAATATTTCCTAGGTTTTAGTGTGTTGCGTAGCCCCGTTATGTTCTCACATCACCGTAAAACAAGTAACATCCATCCGACGAGCCAAGAGCAAGTAATATCCTCCATAAGTAAGAGAAACACACGTACTATCATGTGAATGAACTAGATATAAATATAAACTCGTAATAATGTAAACCTTCATCAATATGCAAAATATAACAAAGAGTAACAATAAACATCGAGATGAGCTCATCCGGGTAAGTTTCAAAATGAGATAACCGTTTTCACGTATTAAAATGACGTAGTGCGAGGAGGCAAGATTACCTGCATGGTATGGCGGATTCGACATGACAAGGCCCCTACTCTTCATTAAATGATGCCCTCATACCAGCAGGAACCCAGAATCAAAACTACAAAATTGGCATAAGTAATTTCATAGAATCAAGTGTGGCAAAAGAATGAAACAAAATAATGTTCACGCTGCAGGAGTAGTTACCCTAAGTACTCTTGGAAGCCCTCGCATCTCGTTGGATTTAGGTTAAACTAGAAGCTATAATTATAGGGAAATAATGATTTCTCAATTATATATTGGTTTGACCGCAGGGTGAAAACATGGTTTTATCTCATAAAAGTGGGGTAATACATAAAAAAAAATCTCCAATCAAGTTCTTCTGTCATGGAGCATATTTAAAAGGAGGTTCTATGATGAAAGTTCTAGTCGGTCACTTGATACTGGCCATCAAGAGGTTCTCTGTTTGAATTTTGAATATGATTCCTTGGGTTTGGTAATCTTCACTATATGAAATTGAGGCACGGTTTAAATGACAAATTGTAATACAAAGCTGAGAATCAACCTCAAATTTTCACGCACCGGATTTTCCTTTGCGAAGCATAAAAAACGGTGATGTCAATTTTGGACCCTCAAAAAGCACAATCCCCTTCATTAGCATGCCATGGCTTACCAAATCCATTCAAGGATTCAAATTTTTGATGTGAAATCCATGAATGGAAATACCTTCTCGGGTGGTGACAGATTTTGATAATACTCTGCTTAATTATTTAGTTTCTAGACCCAACAAATCAGAAAGCGTTAAATTTCCTAATGTCAGATTAGCCTTACAAAGGTTGCGATGTTAATTTAAGCTAACCTCTCACATTTCTTCTTTGGGATGAGGGTCAAAGGTTGGAATAGATGGTTCAAAACAATTTCAGACACCCCATGAGCTTCGAAGCCTAAGGGATGAGGGGGTGTTCGAAATGGGTGGTTTTCAAAAAATACCCCCCCCCCCCTTATGTATTATTATATAATGCCTTCAGACCTTCCCCCCCCATGACCACTTACCACTTCAAGGGGGATCCGAAATACCATTTTCCCTCCTTCCAACCACTTTTCCCAAATAAAAATCATTTTTTACAAATACTGTACCATTTTAGAGGATATTTCGAGAATATGGGAATGGATTTTTTAAAAAACTAAGAGATTTTTTTATTTAGCACAAGTCGAGGTGAAAAAAATCCTCTCCCCAAATTTTGCCAGGTTTTTCCGCTGGGAGAATCAAAGCATTCATGTACCTATTTTTCGCATTTATGTTTTTTCTCGTTTTGCTCATGATTTTACTACGATCATTATGGAGATATGGAGACAAATTTGAAAATACGAGAGAGGTTTTGATTAGAATGGGGAAAATAACAATAACCTCTTCATATTTTTTATAGGTGTCACCGTTGGGGAGGAAAAAATGTCTCAGTGTGCCTTCGGTTTCCCGTAAAAATTTGCCTAGCTTTTCTTGATTCGTAATCATCTTTTCCTATTTTAAGAATATTAGAGATTCGATCCAGATAAGTGTTTCAAAGTACCAGTTACACAAAGAGCTTAACTCTAGAGTTTAACACCTAAAAATGGACCGTCATATAGCCCAAGTGTTAAGGCTTGACGGGTTTACACAAGCCAACATATGACAAGCCTCGATCAATAATGAAAGAAATGACAAGATGTCCAAATAAACTTCATAACTCCCGTGCAGCTTTATTTACGCATGTCCAAGTGACGTTATGTCCTTCTCATTATGTTGTTATGATAGTAGTCAAGTAGTCATAGTGTTGATTGTAATGAGTTAGTAAGATTATCTTATATACTTCATTGTTGGAAGTATACAAGGGGGGGGGGGGGGGGATCCGAATCAGTGGAGTGAGTCCCATTCTCAAATGCGTGGACAAGGCCAGGCAATTCAATAGAAGATTTTAGGATTCGAGTGTTGCACCATATGGTGAAGTTTCTTATGTTTAATGTGTGATCCGTTGTTTTCCCCCGTCTTAGTATTTCAATCTCGTATATTGTAGAACACAAATGATGAATAGGATTTGTTACTATGGCACCCTATTCTAGTTGATTATGCAATATTCTATGTTTTCTATCGATTCCAAATCAAGAATTCTTAACTCGCTCCTTGATTTCCGCCTCGAACCTTACACTCCAAGTTTAGTTGAGGAATTCTTGTCTACTCCTCAATCTTTTGCCGAGTCCCACTTTTTTGTATCTTCCCATTCCATTTTATTCTTAGAGAGCCATAATCGTACACCTAGCTTGCCCCATTTCACTCATGTTGGATTAATTTTGCAAATTGGTCACTGGCCCTTTGACTCCATTTCCCAATGGCCCTTTCCCTCGCTTTCCCCACCAAACCAAATTCTAACTCCAACTTAATTATATTAACTAGCCTAAAATTCCTAATCCAACAAAGCTATATCTCGATGTATTTATCCCTCTCGGGTCTAGGAGGGCTAGATCTTAGGTCCAAAGAAGTTTTGATGTGCCTCCCGGACTCGCCGCCCCGCGAATTGCTGCAGTGATAACATAATGACGACCATATCGGGGACAAGTTTATCTTCCTCGCTGGCACTTATCAAGACTGGCTTTTGGATTTTGATGGTGAACAGTAATTCAAAACATAAGAAGGTTGTTCCATTCACTCGCGACTCCATTGACAACAAAATCCGTAAATAGAGATTCACCGGCAACTCCACAAGCTCATAATGGGATTAGTGGCAAGGAGATATGCTCCCATCAACAAAGATCACATCTCCGTGCCTCAAACAGTAATGCCTTAGGTAAATTGGCAAAGAAACCTTCCTATTTTTCAAGATGAGAATGTCGATGATGCTTTGTTACATCTTCATTAAATTTCACATACATTCATGGAATTTGAAAGCTGAATGGCATGAGGACTATCACATGAAGATGCTAGGCAACATTAGAAGGAAAAGTGAGGGAATGGTATGAAGGTTTAAACCCCGGTAGGCTTGTTTTCTATAAAGGATTTCCACAAAGTGTTTTATATACTATAAAGGACATTCCCCCATCTTTGTCACTAATGGAAAAATTTTGTGATCATTTTGAGAATTTCGTACAATACATTCAGAGTATTGATGAAGAACTAATAGATATGAATGATGAGGATCCCTTAGAAGCACTTTACGTGGGTTCCTTTCTCAAATTAACTCATGATAATCAAGGGAGATAGTTGAAAATGAGATAAATTGAGAAGTGAAAGTAGGTTCACATGACCCATTCTTAGAAAATGATAACCTATCTTATCTTTTGTATAAAGATGAAGAAGACATTCGGTATCATGAGAAATCTTCACAAGAGAAAGGAAAACAATTGTTGTTTTCTCCAAAGAAAAAAAAACGTTGCCTCTCCTTTAATCGAAGAAGAAATCAATCATATCTTCAAGCATGCAACAAACCTTCCACTCTTGTGTAATCAAGATTCATCCTATTTGTCCTACCTACATTTATGTATTGAAGTATTTCCTCCCGAAGAAACAAATGTAGAACATATTTGAGCTAATGTTACAGTATCCGAAGAAATATTATTGGTTAGAAAGTACTTGTGCTCATCAAAATGATGGCTTTCAAACAAAATTTAGCAATCTCGGGCCAAGATATATTAGGCTTTCTTGAGGACAACATGCCGTATACAATGAGGATACCATATCGATAATCATGATGAATTTATAGATGTTTTCTTTGAGAAGGACCCCGAGCCCGACAAGTTGGAACCGAGAGCAACCATGAATGAGCCGGCCAATTAATCCTCACTACCAAGCATTTGTCTAAGATCCCTTTGCCGACCTCTTTAGAATCATTCATAGAAGGAGTTTATTATGCCATGGATGGTTTGTTGCGCATTCGATGAAAAAGTTGAACACTTATGTTCAACAACAGATAAGATGGGAGTGGTCATTTTGTTTTCTTCAGGGCTGCATCAAAGAAGGAGCAAGAAACACCAAGCACTTACTTGTTTTACCGGTTACCATTGGAAATCTAATTATTATTTGATGGGACAATTTTTCGACTAGATTAGGTAGATGTGTGAATAAGCTTAGCACCCCGAGCATCTTTCGTTTTATTTTCACACTCGCTTCTAGTCGTCACCTTAATATTGCTTTCGCCTTTTTTGATTTTTACATTGTTCGCATTTCAACATTCAAAATTTCAAGTTGTAGAGCCTCAGGATGAGTTGGCATTTTTTTTCCTCAATCACCAAGGCACCGGTCAATCGGATTCGTAGATGTGCGCTTCTTTGTTGTCTTGTCGGGGAGGGCGCCGTCCCCCATAAGGAGCCACCGCTACGACCCTATAATTATAGGGAAATCAAGATTGTTGAATTATATATATTGGTTTGGATCATAGGTGAAAACATGATTTTATTGAGAAAAGTGGGGCTCACATAAAAAAAACATTCGAATCAAGTTCCTCATGGAGCATATTTAAAAGGAGGTTCTATGACGAAAGCCTCCTTAGTCACTACTTGATACCTTCACCCATAAAGAGGTTCTCTCGTTTGAATTTTGAATATGAGTCCTTGGGGTTGGTCATCTTCACTATATGAAATTGAGGCAACGATTTAAATGAAAAATTGTAATAAAGTCGAGAATCAACCTCAAATTGTCACGCACCGGATTTTCCTTTTGTGAAGCATAAAAAATAGTAATGTCAATTTTGGACCCCCGAAAAGCACAATCACCTTCATTAATATTCCATGGCTTACCAAATGCATTCAAGGATTCAACTATTTGATGTGAAAGCCATGAATGAAAATACCTTTCTCAGTGGTGACGAATTTTGATAATACTCGCTTAATTATCTAGTTTCTGACCCAACAAATCAAAAAGCATTAACTTACCTAAAGGAAGATTAGAATTTGAAACGTTGCAATGTTAAATTAAGATAAACCTCTTATATTTTCACTTCTCTGGGGATGAGGGTTTAAGGGGTTGGAATGGATGGTTCAAAACAATATCGGGACTCTATTGAGCTTCGAAGCCTAAGGGATGAGGGGGGTCCAAAATGGGTGGTTTTAAAAAATGAGACCCCCCTTAGGTGTCATTCTCTCATGATTTTGGACCCCTCCCCCCATTACCACTTACCACTTCGTGGGGGTCCGAAATACCATTTTCCTCCAAAACCACTTTCCCCAAATAAAAAAAAAACCGTTTTTTATGTAGTTTTATCACCATTTTTCGAGGGATACTGGGAAATGAGAATGAATTTTGAGAACCGAGAGAGGTTTTTATTTAGCATGGGTTGAAAAACAAACCTCTCTCAGATTTTCAGACAGTGTCTTCGCTTGGGATAATCGAAGCTATCTTGCGCCTATTTTTTAGATTGCTTTTTCCCGTTTTGGTCATGATATCGTTAGCCGAATGTTGTGGAGAGTTGGAGACGACTCTGAAAATACGAGAGAGGTTTTTGACGAGAACGGCAAAGAACAATAACCTCCGTCTAATTTTTCATATGTGTCACCGTTGGGGGGAAACAATGTCCGAGTGGGCCCCTATTTTCACAAATTCGACCTACTTTTCTACCTCTATAAATCCGTATTTCCTATTTTAAGAAGATTGGAGATTCGATCTAGATAAGCGTTAAAGGTACTAGGCCATACGAAGAGTCAAATCCAGAGTTTAAGACTCAAAGTGGGATTGTCATATAGCCCAAGTGTTAAGGCTTGACGAGATTTACACATGCCAACAGACAAGCCCGATTTGAGAAGAATGAAAGAAATGATAGATGTCCAACAAGATTCATAACTCTTGTAGTTTTAGTTACGCATTTCCAATGACGTTATGTATCATATGTTGTTAGCAAGATAGTAAATCATAACTGGCGTGCTGATTGTAATGAGTTAGTAAGATTAGCTTTATATACTTTACTGTTGGAAGTATACGGGGGGGGGGGGGAGAGAATCGAATGAGTGGACCGAGTCCCATTCTACAATGTTGTGGCAAAGCTTTGCAAGTAATTCAATAGAAGCTTCGTGATTTTATGTTGCACCATATGGTGAAGTTTCTTTTTGTTTAATGCACTCCGTTGGCTTCCTCGTATTAGTATTTGTGAATTCGCATATTGTAGAACATAAATGATGAATAGTATTTTACAGGAGCACCCTATTCTAGTTGATTCTACAATATTATATGTTTTATAATCGATGAAAATCAAGGAATTATTAATCGTTACTTTGATTTCGCTGAAATTACACCCAGTTTTAGTTGAGGAATTCTTCTTCGCTCCTCACTTTCTCGCTAAGTCCCACTTTCTTATATCTTCCCATTCCATTTTATTCTCTCGAGATCCATAATCGTACACCTAGCTTGCCCCGTTTCACTCACAGCAAGATTACTTCTCCAAATTGGTCACCCGAGCTCCTTTGACTCCATTGCCCGCTGGCCCTTTCTCTCACTTCTCCCCGTAAAAATTCAAAAACCAACTCTACTTATATTTACTAGCCTAAAATTCCCAATCCAAAAAAGCTATATCTCGATAGAGAGATCCCTCTCTGGTCTAGAGGGCTAGATCCTAGGCTCAAAGTAGCTTTGATGTTACCTCCGAGATTCTTCCTTCACCTCTGCTGCATCACAGAGTGATAAAAAAACCAATCTACTTTGACGAGATCTCGCTAACCAACGATTGAGGACAAATTGCAGACAACCTCGTACTTAAAAGAGCCAGGTGTCTATTGAACAATTAAATCGTAATCCCAAACCAAATCACAACATTAATAATTTTCTAAAACCATATGATTCATTTCCTAATCATATTAATTATCGCATGAAATCAAAATGTACAAGTGAAATCAAAGATCCGATCATATGTATTGTGGAAACGACGTTAAGTCGTGTACCCTTGGGTTATATAGATATATATTTCGATGTAAAGTGTAAAGGGTAAATACACACAAGGTTACCATATGTATAATGCGATGGAAGTATGTATTATCGACCTCTATTGTAAATAAAATTAAATGTAAAGTCTATACATTTAGACGTATACAAAGTATGCTTTATAGATGATATGGAATTAATAAATATAAATTGTATATATAAATCATGCTATTACAAGGTGGGACTTAGGATTAAGTGATTAGAGAACTTATTTGTGTTCAAAATTTATTAGGGATCTAGATGTGCTATTAAGATATGTGCCAAGTTTAACCTAGGTAATTTTATTTTTATTTTTATTTTGGATGAATTTTGTTTAAGGTCAATGGATGGGACAGCAGCAAGAGTCTTTTGCACCATTCCGGCGTAATGCCCTTTTCTTATCAAAACCCCTCTCAGACAATAAAGCTCGCCTAACTTGTATATTACACCCTATTCACAAACTCATCAAATCACTCAATAAATCATTGAACTTGTCCAAGTGTGCAAGAGTCTTTTGTGTACCGTCCACAGAATACACCTTTCTTATCAAAACCCCTTCTGCATGCAAACCTTGCCTAAATTGTATATTACACCCTATTCAATAACTCATCAAATTACTCAATAAATTGTCGTCGATGAGACATCCGTAATCCAAGACCGTACACAAATCAAACTGGATGGAACGTAGAGTCACACTAAATATTTGCCTGTGCTCAATCTCAAGTTGCGGATTACAGCCATCGAGATCGGTCTCCATGGAAAACCATTTTCTCGAAATCTATTTCACCGTACAATTTGTCAAATTCATTTCACCATGTAGATTAAACCCAAGGGGAGGACCACACTCATCATTTGGCTCGAGATGGCAAGAGAGACTCCGCAACAAATCAAGGGATGAGTCCATGGCTTTCATGGCTATTATTTTTTCTATTATGGTGTTAGGGCTTAGTATGTTAATTATTAGGTAGTTAGCCACACATATGAAAGAGGTTGTGGATCGAATGACCAAACCTCTCAATTGTCTAGTATTTAATGTGATGATACAAACAGAAACACAAGGCAAGCAAAAGATTTGTTCTCAAAGAAAAACTTCTTAAGGCGTAATTAATTATAATTAATATATTTAAAATAGATAAATAAATAATATTGATTTTTTTTTTTATTATTAAATCTTTTCAAAATATTATATGTCAACTTGATATTAAACACAAATAATTATACATCTTTAGTTTTGTAGATGAAAAACATTAATCAATAAAATATGAAATATTTTATTATTATTTAATTTTACCTAAAATACTTATTAAAAATATTTTATTTATAAATCATGTTAGTTTTTTAATTAATATTTTTTATTAGCACACCTCAATTGGATGTTAAAACAACCTACACATCTTTTTCATATCTTTTTCATATTAAATTGTTGTAATATTTTACATTAAAATATTTCTAATTAAATATATATTTTTCTTTTTCATATTTTGTTTAATTATTTTGACAAAAATATATATTTACATATATTTACAGTCACATAGAGCAATCTGTTCCGACATTAAGCACACTGATTCCCTATAAGAAAATATATACCAGAGTAATGAGTGACCTGAAATGTAAGTATAACAATAACAAATTTCACTTTGTACCAGGTTTAAAGATAGAATTTGTGTGGTTTTATGGTAAAATTAAGTGTAATTGCACATTTATGTTAATTCATTAGCATGCTTAATATAAACATGTACACTGATTATTTAGGAAGAGATTTTCTAAATTTTGTTTAAAGTTACAATGTTACATGCTTCTAAAATAAGTATCAATTATTGATTTCACTCAAATGTAAAGGAAGAATATTTCTTTAGAGTAAGTTGTCATATATTAGTAGAAGATGAAATCAAAATCCACCGTATCTTACCAACTATAACATAACATCTTCAAGTAGTTATCTTGGGTCACTAGTACTTTACCATGGAATAGATCTTTTTTATGACACCATAGTAGTATGTGGTTATTCAAAATGTAAATATTTGAACGTGAATACTCCATTCATTATGTCATGTTACTATATTAATGACCAACTAACCAAGTTAATTTTGGAATACTTTGACTAGTATTGTTGATAAGGAGAGGTGATATATATGACATGTAGGAACACTTCTATATGTTTTTTAGAGTAGAAAGAAAAAAAATGTTTCATTGAAAAATGGAAAACCAATGAGTGAACTCTATCGAGGGTTGTAGTGAATTAAAATATGATATTAATAAAATGTTTGTACGAGATGAGAAACTTTATCCAAGTACATATCAAGGTTTTCCTAATCGTTAAAGGGCAGAAATGACTTCTTTCTTCATATTCAAATGCAAAGTAAATATAAAACCCTTTGCAATCATGCTTTTTTAAGACATTTTTTCATCATTATCTACATGCACCTACTATTGGGAATAAACTCTTCTTTTGTGGCAATAGTTACATGATTTGTTTAGAGTAGATGTTACAAATCTTAGAGTTTTTAGTCTATTTACATGTTCATTTATCCTAAATAGAAAATAACACTTAAAATTCTATTATGTGGCCATATTTATAAGCAATTTTAGTCCTTAAATATTGTTAAATAAAATTTAGTATTTTCATGTATTAATATGTGTATGAACACTTATTCTTGTTGGAATTTTGATGGAAGAATTTTTTATATATTAATGGCCATTTACACATTCATGAAGACATAGAAAGGTTTATAAATAGGCATAGATGTTCATTATTCAATGAAATTATTTGTTTAGGAATACTTTGATGACAGACTTATTTATGGAAAGGAAGGTATCAATATTTTCTATTGTACATGCAATATATAGTACCTTTCCTATCGATATTTTACTAATGAACTAAATCTATGTGTAGACTAATGAGTTGTAATCAACATACTAAATGACTACATTTATTAATACCATTGATTTAATATTTAATATTTTTGCAATTAGGATTTGGATGATGAGTGACATGTTTATGATCTACTATTATAGCCCACTATGTTGTCAAGTGAGGAAAAGTTGACTAAATGAGCATAACAAAGAGGAGGCATAATAAGCATGTTTGGAAATAATCACCTATTCACTCTTGGCTATGTATTAAGACATGAATTACAATATATATAGTATTATTGATTCTTAAAATTTTCCATATGAAAAAAACTACAACTTTTGTAGACCATTGAATGCTCATCAACATATTAAATTTATTACATTTATTAATACCATTGAATTTAATAACCAATATTTTTGCAATTAGGATTTTGGCAATGAGTGACATGTTTATCACGTAATGTAACAACCCAATAAGTGATTTTAACTTGAGAAAAAACAACTAGTTGAGCATATATTAAAGGAGAAAGCCATGCCAAGCATGGTTGTATCAATTCCCTTTTCAATTCCCACTAGTGTCTAAAGTCATGAATTCATAATATCTATAGTACCATTGGCTCTTCAAATGTTGGGTATGAAAATATGATACAATGGTTGTTATGGATGATTCCTTATAGTATACTCATGAGCCTTTGATGGGATTTTGTTAAAAGAATTCAAAAAATATGCGGGCTCAGGGATGATGCTTATATTGATGATACTCTTGTTTAAAAAAGCATGAAATATGCTTCATCACCTCTCTCTTTTGACATGATTTAATATCTACCCTACTACGAGAAACCATGTTGTTGTACAAATTGAAATAAATATAAGATAAGTTAAATGCGTGCTTCTTGATGTTACTATGTATAAGTCCCATATATTGTAATGGATATTTCCACGTAGTTAGAAAACAAAAAGGATTTTAGGCATGATTAATGATAATGTACATTTATATTACTTGTTAATTGAAAATTATTAAAAGATAAGGCATTCGCAAGTCATAATGTGCTCCTCAATATTTATAAAGAGGTAAAAATAACTACTAAACGGGTTAGGTGTTGATTGCATATAGTATCACATGTATCTAAATGATTTTATTTTTCATAGAGGTGAATAGATGACCAATGGATATGTCCAAAATGTACACGTGATAAGCATCTCGAAATTTTAAAAAGGGTGAAATGGTAATCCTCTTATATTCCTATAATATAAGGATTCAAAGGATCTTTTCATTGTAAATAGTTACTTGTATTGAAAGTGTAGTATGCCTCACACTTAAGTGAACCAAGAGTTATTATACATCCCAAGGATTCACTTGGCCATGAAACTTGCAAAATAGCATGGCCCAATAGGTTAAAATTTTAAGTACGAAGGCTTTGATTAAGCATATCCATGGCCTTATTACAGCCCCTATTGTATCTAAAATTCTAGCTATTCTTTTTGGCAAGTGATAGTTATCATTATAATATTATATCCACATGGTTTGCTTGTGAAGAATTAACATATTATTTAGATATTATAGTTCATGGTTGAATACAAGTAAAGAGAATTAATTTCTACCCAACCATTGATTGAGGAATTGAAACAATTATGTGAATGTATACATGTGTATCATATATAAAGACATGTCTTAATGGAGATCACTTCAATAATGTATATGGAATATGTGCCTACATACACATATGACTATCCAAGACTAGGATTTTTTTCTGAAAAGCATATAGAATATTTTTTTTTGTTGGTAATATTATTTGGAAAATCCTAATTTAAATTTTCTCCTTTGGGGTTAGCATGTTCCATTCAGCTAAAGCCACAAATATTCTAACAAAATCGTATCAAGGATGTTAATATTTTGGACATTATGTAAAGATCAAGCTCCTCTTATGGCCTAGGAAATATATTGTATGACTACTCAAGGGTATTCCTCCCAAAATACCATTATAATAGAATGGTTTTCTTTACCTCACCGGTAAATGAGAGAGAACAATAACTTACACAATGACAGAGAAGGTCAGGAAATTTATAATACTCAATGCAAACTTTGCTTACAAATCTTTATTGAAATTTTTAGACGCCTACTTTGAGAAACTACTCATTAGGATGAATAGAAATTCTATGCTTTTTGAGCTTTGGTGTTGGGAGCATATTAATATTTCCCACTTATTGTAATCCATGCATTTAGTAAAACAAAAATACTCTTCTTTATGGAGGCATATAATATTGAAAAGAGGGACACATAAGTGTGTAAGGAGTGGCCTAATAACCAAATACTAAAAGGAACACTAATGAAAATAAGTAAGTAGAGGATAGATTGATCATTCTTTGTATTTGAAATAAATTTATCTCTCATGGTTTTTGAAGAAAGATAATTTTCCTCTAAAGAAGGATTTTATGGATTTTATATTGGGTGTAAAGATACCTTTACTATATGAGTTGAATATAAGACACTACTTCACCATATAAAGGAATTTTGTTGATATTAATCTCACATGATCACCTAAAAATTCTAATATTATATGCTAACAAAAATTTTTCATGTCAAGCTAACTATAAGACAAGAATCCAAATCGTAATCCACTTGCCAACCATTCCTCAGCTTTTGGGGCCATCAAAATTTCGCTCAGAATCTTGCCACATGAGCCCATATATACAATTTTGTAGTATTGACGACGATAGAGAAAAAACATGATCCCTTCAATTTACGCTAATAAGGAACCTATTCATTCACATACCCCCGCATTCACCCGCACACCCGTAAACGTTCATCAAGAATTAATGGTTTGTTCAAAGAATCTCAAAGAAGGTCCGATGCCTCAACAAGATCAATAGTGCTCGTTGTACCCACAAATATTTACGAAGGAAGAGGCGAAACAACCGTTGTTGTAAACAGCCAAACCAAAGTGGGGACCACCATCTCTTCCATTACCGAGTGGGGGTGGAGTCGATCGCTAGAGCTGGCGTATCCTTTGAACCAGACAAAAAAAATCTCATAGTAAGTTATATCCTTCATCATATGAGTTAAAATTAGAAAAAGAGACATGAAAAACTCGTCCTCGTTTTAACCACTTACCGAGTATCAATAATGAGTGCATTTCCTTCTCTTGACCAAGAGTCACAATATACACTCGTATAACAAAGAAAACATTTACCGTAAAAAGAAGTCGAACTTTGAAGACTACAAAAGGCCGAGGGTTGTTCATTTGGAGCCATTCACAATGTAGGAAGGACCGATGTTTATCCCAAACCCTTACCGTGAGCATTTCCTATCACTAGTAAACTAGAGTTTCAAAGAACAAATCTTCGTGAAAGGGCATGATAACGAAAACAACAATGATAACCTCCATTTTGCAAGAAAGTATGAAACCCGAGAGGTACTATATTATTTCATAACATGTGGAAGAGACATTAGTAGGGTTGGGTGAGTTAGTTAGGTAGTTAGCAGTCTAATGAAGGAGGAAGTGGATCTAATAGACTAGTAAGATTTCAATCGTCTAATATTTGATCCAATGTCACAAACAGGACATAGTGGTAGCCGAGGGAGTTTTTTTCAAAGAGTGAATGCCTTACTATTATGATTATAATTTAATTTTCTATATTTTATTTTTAATGGGTATATGTTTATTTTTTAATAAAATTTTCCCCAAAATTTTATAAGAATTATTTAGAATTGTAAATTTAATTTATGTACTTATACTATTTGAATATGATAAAAAATTTCATATTCAAATTTTTTTAAAATAAATTAATAAATTTTATATTTTTATTAGAAAAATAAAAATTGGTTAGGGACAACATTTTATTTAATAAAAATGAGGATATAAATAAAAATTATTAATAAAAATAAAAATATAAAATATATTTTAAAAGTAAATAGAAAAACATTTTTGTATTTGTTAGGTTCTTATTATCACTCTCATTATGTCCATAATTTTGAACCTAATTATCGTTAATTGTTAAGTAGATGTTAGGTTATGAATTTAACCTCCACTAAATATTTCAAAATATCTTTAATAGTACTTACAAATCAAAGATTGAGATTTATCTCTAAAAGTATTTATGCTCTTTTTACCCTTTTAATTAAACTAATTAATTAAATAAAAATAATCATATAAACATGAGTCATGGTTTTTTTTTGGCATGTGATAATAATAAGCTACATGGTATTACAACAAAATCTGTTTGAATCTGTAAAATAAATCTAAAAGTCTATTGAATGTATTGAGACTAAATATTGTTCATGCTTCATGTATGAGATTATCTCACTCACGAATCTCTTGATCAAGTGATAATAACTTCTCCATCCGTGGTATGATTTTCCATCAATACCTAGTGTCAAACCACCCAATATTCCTTTAATGTCTAGAGCACAGAAAAAGACCAACCTGGAATCATAGCTTCAAGAACGAGAATGACATGCTTGTAGAGCCCTAAAGTCTCCCCGAATAAAAATCAGGTCTGTCTTCCAGACACAATTAATCTTTTGAGGGTTTGTTTTTTACGAGGGTTAGCCAATCCTCTCAGAAAGTTAAAAGATAGCCACTCATCAAGTAACCATACCGGGGTTGCTACTTTCTCTAAGAACCATCTCAATGGACATATGTCTTCCTTCGCTAACATCCACACCTGCCTTATGAATGGATTTAGACAAGTGGGATTTTCTACCCCTACTCACTTTAACAAGATTTGAGGCAGAGATATCAATACCCCTTCTAGGCTTGTTTCTTGTTTGGCTAAAGAGAAGAAGTTATATATGTGATTAGCATAGGACCCCAAGGAGGATTCCATACCCATTGACTCAGAAAATATAGGTATATCCGAGATGATTGGGGAGGCTTCTAGGAAACTATCGGGAGGCAAACCAAAGGGAAACATAAAATAAGATAAATGATATGCATTGTTCATCCTTTCGTTCATAAAATAAGATATTATATCAGATTCAGAGGATGAATATTTTACCGAAGAAGGATAGAAAGAGGAGCATGTAATCGGCGAGGCATTACCAAACACGAAATTAATTCTTGATGGTGTTGATGGACCCGAACTAGTAGCCACAAGCCCCATAATTTGATCCAATTTTCTGCTTTGAATTTCCACCCGTTGAGGAGGGGACCTGCATACTGGGAATTTTTCCTTCTTGGCCAACCTCCTGATCTCCTCCTTTTCCTTGGCCAATAATGGACATTCCTGTACAAATTCCTGACTTTGTGGCATCTTCTGCACTGAAATGGAACACCCTCGTAGTCCAACTTCGTAGCCTAGAGTACCTCGCTACCAGAGTAGCAAACTCTTGACCAAACCTTCCCTTGTGGCTCTGGATAGACCAGTATGAAAACCATCTTTTCCTGTCTCATTAAAGGATTTTTCATAATCTAAAAAGGTCCTAAGATAATCCCCAATGATTTTAAAAACATCCTTGAATCAAAATTGCGATGGTAAACCCAAAACCCTCGCCCAGATCAGGCCTGCTACCAATTGTTCGCGTTCTGGGTCAAATAATGGAGACCATCTCTTCTCAAACAAAATAGGAGCCATTTGAATGTGCCAGAATTTTGAGAGCAATCATTGTGCATGTTCTGACGAAGAGAAGCTAAGGGAAACCATCCCCCAGTCATGCTCACCATTGAAGGAAAATTGTCCAACACTCTGACCTCATACCTCCGCACTCACTTCATGAGTCTGACCGAAGAGTAATTTCGACCTCAAACCCTACCCACTAGGACTCGATCGATGGTACCCAAAACATTGCTCATTTATACCCTCTCCCAGAAGCCAACTACCTTCCTCTTCCTCCTTCACTTTGGTATCTTTGGATTTTTTCTCCTTGCCAAGCTTCACATACCTCTCCATATTTTGGAAAATGAACTTCTCTCTCCTTTCCTTATCCTCTTTTCTTCCTAGATTAGGGGACACTAATTGACGGACGAGTGAAGCATCCAGAAGGTTGTAACAGAGAAGAAACCGTGCAATTCTACTATGTGTAACTGCGCCAACCAACCTCGAGGTTTTTACTAGACCACCACAAGAGTTCGAGGCCTTCATGACACCTTTTACTATACTCAATTCATCAACCCTTTCTTCCTTTATGCTAGGGGTTTTGGCGGTGTCAAAACTGCAGAGGACGGTGACGAAACTGCATTCTACGATGCTACCCCAAATCCTAGACCAGATGCCCCAAAAATTCTGTCACTAAAGAACCCCACACGCAACTGACTTGACAATGAGAATAGAGAATCAACCCTGAGCGCTGATGAGATACCAAAACCCTCCTCCGTAGATGACCTAGAGGAGATCACCTGCTGCTCCGGTATGCTGTCCGTTCCCGATAACTCCATTCCGGGTGGCTGATGTGGCGAATCTACCTAGATGGCCTCCGAATCAAAAAGGATAAGGAAGAGTACTCGACCAACTCTACATCCATCTCAGCAGATGAACCCGTCGTTCCACAAAACCGGAAGACTGGACAGCCATTCCTAATCTCGGCTTTAGAGCTCACCCGTTCCCTTCTCTGAAAACCAAAATCCCCGTTACAGTTCTCGCGACAACATGCCTGCCGTTTCAAAAGAATGATGATGAATTACCCATACCCTAACCGTGATCACAGGGTTGACATATGCTGAATTGCAGAGCCCCATGTTTATAGGAGCTATTTGATAATTGATGTATTTTTCTTTGATTATATATATATTTTTTTTCAATTTAAATTTTTATTTATTTAAATATTTTAAAATTTTTTTTTTAATTTTAATTTTCTCATTTTATTTAAATAAATAAAAACTTATTTGTAAAGAAAAAAAGGAAAAAGATGTTTTTTATTGGAATTGAGTAAAATCACTAAAAATGAAATAAGTTAGTTTAAAGATGTAAAAGAAAAAAAAATGTTTAATTTTAGTTATTTATTTATATAATTGATTATGAAGAAAGAAAAAAATAATAGAAAATAAGAGTGAAAATATGTTTAGTGAGGAGAATAATGAAGTTTTAATAGGTCATACAATTATAATTTAACTTTTTATATTTTATATTTTTATATGCATATTTTTATTTTTAATACTAATAAAATTTTACAAGAATATTATTAAGTAGAGGTTAAGGTATGGATTTAATTACTTAATGTTTCATAATATTTTTAGCAATCAGTCACATATTAAAGTTGAGATTTATCTAAAAAGTAATTATGCTTTTTCCACTTTTTTTACCGAAATTGATTAATTAAAAAATAATAGTTATAATAGTCAAAGGTTTTTTGAACATGTGGTAATAGTAAGTTATGGTATTATTTTTATAGTAATTATAACAAAAGTCTATCTACAAATTCAAAATCTCCATAATAAAATTAAAATAAACTATAATAGTTAAGAATCTTGTGTTTTTATTTTCATATATATAAATTTAATTTATATATTATTTTTTTTTAATAATAATAATTAAAAATGTTTAATTAAATTTTATAATCTGTATTTTTGATATATGTAAATTAATTTATATATTATGTTTTTTTATAATAATAATAATAATAAGAACAACAACAATAAAAGGTTTAATTAAATTTAATAATTTTTTAATTTTGATGTATGTAAATATAATTTATATATTATGTTTTTTTACATGAATAATAATAATAACAACAATTTAGTTAAATTTTATAATTTTTTAAAATTATAATAATTTAAGATATATTATGACATAAGTAAGTATTTTGGCATTTATAAATTTTTATGAAATATAATATAACATAATATTTAAAACCAAACCCGCAAAAACACACACACTTAAATTTGTTTTTCCAAACTTTCCTTCCGTTCCATGAGATGAATGAGGTGTTTTCTATATTTTTCCCGACCCATTGAGCACAGAGGTTGGGAAGAAAGATGTGTAGAACATGTATTACTAACACAGCTTGTAAACCTATTCACATTCATCTTCATTTTAATTAACACCAATCTACTTTCGCTTTCGTGTACTATAATAGATGATTGCTTATGTTTGGTTTATATTGAGATCATAAGAACACCGGTACCGTCCTAGCCATTGGAGAGCATGTACCCACACTCCCCCTCGCTCTCAAGAGTTTAGAGTGAAACTTTCAAAAATCGCCAGAGTCAAAGGGCATTTGGAGATTTTTGTGTAGCTTCACTACAACAAATTTTCGACGTTTGTGTTCCTATTTTGAGTAATTTTTCACCTTTCTAGTACCTATTTCTGAAAGGCATTTTCACCCTTTCGTGGGTACCTATTTTTGAGCAAAGAAGGTACCATTTGTTTATTTTCTAAGTGATATGTGATAGGTCCCCCGATTGAGGTGCCTTAGCGTGAAAACGCTTCCTCGACAAAGAGATGAGCGACAACTAGAGGCACGTGACAACATGTACCATCCGGCCATCGCCATTAAACCCGCAAGGAGTGGGACTCGTACCTTCGCATGCGTCGGTTCATTATGGAAGAAAATAATTCCAACTAACTATGTCGTAACGACATGGGAAACAAAATAAGAACATGTTAAGGAAAGACGCGCTCGATGGCAAAGCATTTCGCCGGCCACAAATTCAAGGCGCAGGATCAAAAGGAATTTTAAAGGTTATGCCGCGCTCAAGTCCGCAACCCGTCACGCCTCGTGTTCAGTGGTATGTAATGACTTTGGTTCTTATCCTCATCAATTTATCCACGATCGTAAAAAAACGATGGAGCTAGTATGTGCATAGGAAGGGTAGAAGGCAGCAAATGTTGTTGTCATGAAGGGTAGGATAAGATATCATTTTGATCTCTACATATGTATGTAAGCTTTGGCAATAAATTCCCCCCGTAGCATGCTAAAAAATCAACTCCGTTTATCCCTCGAGAGGCCACAGATCCTCGTTTTAGAACCCCTTGTAGGATTTTTCTTTTTCCGTTTGCTAATTCGCAGTATCTTGGCTCATCTTCTTCATATCTCTCGTGAGATGTCGCGCAGGCTCTCATACCGCTAATTTTAATAACCTCCAAGATGCAATGCCATGAAAAATTTAAAGGTGTTTGTCATCTTACCCTTCATTATGACTAGATATAGATAGGATTTCAAAACCCGTAAATTGAGAAGTGTCCGTCATTAATTCATTTCAGCTTTTCCCACATGTAAAATTGGTAAATTTACTTCCAAGGGAATGGTGCAGATAGGGAGAATTATACGTAACGATAAGCCTCGGTTCCATGTTTTTGTCAACCAACAAGTTCCTTAATCACATTGGTTTTATTACCTGCCTCTCGAATATGAAATGCATGCATATCTTCATGGCTTACTCCATTGTGGTGGGGGCCCATTGAATTTCCGGGTTCTCTCGTTTCTAATATACCACCTTCTGCTGTGTCTCTCCGACAAAATTCGCAGTTTAGTTCAACAGCTTGCTCAAGTCTTCTACCCGAGTATAACAATGGTGAAAGGGCAATTAGTAAAGCGGCTGTACTCAAGGACAAAGGAAAGAAAAAGCTTTCAAAAACAAGGCCGAGCCAAGAAAGCGAGGTAGAAGGACGAAGAAAGAGATAATGGAGAATCTTTGAAGTTTACTTCCTCATAGAAAACCCCCAATAGGTATTCGTAATGTAATCCAAGGATGGGAGAGAGAAAGAAACAAGAAGGGAAGAAGACACAGAGCCCTTCGTGGAAAACATGGATTTTGTTTCGAATTTCTATGAATACAAGAGGGTGACCATTTTCTTCATCAATCCATCCACACATATTGACTCTAAAATGTGTACTGCTAAAGTGTCATAAAGCTTACAGAAAGTGAAGGCGGGGCCCCAGCTGGTCTCAATTCTACAAGAAACTGCAAGAAATTGCATGCAAGGGTAGCACAATATCATGCCATAGCTCACATCAGAATCGAAAGGCAGCTTCAATAGATGTAGCAAGTCGACATGCTGTGCTCAACAAAGAAAGACCCGACACCTATTGAATCTTCGTGTGGTTAACATGATGGTTTAAGTTTCTATGATTTTTTATGGATAGCTTTTACTTTTCATGTTGTCAAATAGACTTTTGTTTTAGACAAGAAATGGACATAGTTGCTTACTAGACGAAAGAAATAATTTCACTTTGGATGGCATTTATCGTCTCCAAGGTGGCCAATAGACCGATTTCCTTCGGGTAGGTTGAGGCCACCAATTTGTATATGTTGCAACTTGCTTTCTTTTTGATAAATAGAAATGGTAAGGAACTACTAAATTTACAAAAAAAAAAGTGATACATGATAGGTCAAGGCATTGGACTGCAGCATAGGCTCTATAAAGCAACATAGATGTGGAGATTCAGTAAAGATTTCAACAAAATATATACAGCTTTCCACTATTCTGGAAAATTTTCCGTTGCAAATCTTGAAATTCAACAATTGCAAATAAGTCTACTTTTTATTGAAACCTATCTTGAAGCTTTCAATAATAAGATTCAACAAATTACAATGATGGTCGTGAAGAGAAAGAATAAGTGTGTTAGTCAAGATTATTTTATAAATTTCAAACTTGAATTTCAAAATTGAATATAATATAGTGTTGCATGAAATCATATAATAATCAAGTAATAATGTTTTTTTTTTTTATTTTTTTATTTTTTATTTATTTTTATTTTTTTTTTTAATTTTTTTAATTTTTTTTAATTTTTTTTTAATTTTTTAATTTTTTTAATTTTTTTTTTTAAATTTTTTATTTATTTTTTTATTTTTTTTTTCGCTTTCTTTGGAGTTCCACATGTTTCTTTGATATAAAGGAATTTTATTATGTCGTTGATGGATTAATATTTTGATTTTTCCTTGTTTCAAAGTTCAATCTTTTTACATATTTCATTTCAAGATGGAATCATAGGATGGAATTTAATTTGCAAGTTTTGAAGGAAATAAATAAATTATTTTTGTTTTTATTTTTAATATATATTATATTTAATATATTGTATTATTGTCGCTCCCAACTTGACGTTTCCTATAAATTTGGGCAAAGCTTCTAGCCCTACAAGTAATACTCTGTCATCGGGGACCGGAATCGTACAACATAGATTGAGATAGAATATTGTTCATGTTGCACAAATGAGAGCTGCCTCACCGATGAATCTCTTAATCAAGTAATAATAACTTTCATCCCGAGAATGCCACCATTTCGGTTGAAGGAGTTGGGCTAATTTCTCGCTTAGTTATTGAACCTTGGATTTTTTCTTTTCAAATGAAAATAAATCAATCCCAAGGCACGTTAGCAACAGATGGATTAATACTCATCACATTCGATGAGATCGAAGGTCTAGTCTGAGGCACTCTCACTTCACTTCCCTGCCTATGCCATTGGCCCTCCGTTTCTCTCGCCTCATTAAATTGTAAGCATAAGGATGGGTTCTTGCATGAATTGAGTATGTGTGGAAAGAACAAAGGAGTTGCCTCACATGGATACTAGGAAGCCATGCTCCATCATGTATGTTTGTTTGGGGAGCTTTCAATGTGCTTTGTCTAATGAAAAACTCCCCGGAATTTGCATGGGACCGGCCTCTAGCAACCAATCCTTCTTGTGGTTATCCAAAACGTACATAGTTCATGGTGAATCCGCTATATTTCCTTTTATAATCTTTGGAGGAAACAAATGATAGAGGTTTGTCTGTGGAGTGGGCACCCGAAATAAATATATTATCACACCAATTTGTTGGGGGATTTCTAACTCAATGGGCGGAACTCATGTTGGAAAGCATAAAGTGTAGTTAATGATATACCGGCTCCTTGCCGAACAACAAACAAATGAGAAATTTCTTTGTGAAGAGGGGGAATTGACGATGAAGAAGATGGTGAAGAGAGAAAGGTTAGAATTGTCGATGAGGAATTTCATAAAAGTGAGAGGGGAGCAATGTATGAAATAAGGCAAGAATTAGACGAGTCAAGGAAACTAGCAAGTGAGCAGTCAGAAAAGGATCTTCTTATAACAATTTAGGACAAGTTATTGAGCCATATGTACCAAAAGATGCAAAAATCATAGTACTTGAGCGACTGCTTTTACCAAACAAGTTGGATTGACTGTGGATAGATAAAGTGAAAGTATGTCAAGTGCTTGTATTTCATTGCATTTCTTGTTCAATTTTTCTGGCCCTCCACCTTTTCTAGATTATGGTTGTTAAGCTCAATTCACTTAAATTTTGCAAATGTTTTAACCTCATTTTCATTTTCACTAGTCTACACATCTTTCTAGTTGGTCTTGGTCCGAAAATGGATACCCTAGGGTTTCATATTCGTAACATCAAATCTTTGTTTTCTCTTTGAAAATTATTTATCTAAATGCCTCCATGTACAATACTACTACAAGAAAAGAAGTAACCATAAAATAAACTTTGATACTAATGCAGACAGGGACCACAAAAACTTGGCTACTTCTTCTTCTAAGTGTTGGCATGTAGTGACTCGTGATTTTCTTATATTTATCGATGCCACTTCCTTGTCCTTTGCTTTACTTCAATTGTGATAGGCTTATGATTTTGTTACTTGAATATCCTCTCGTTTTCTCCTTTTCCACTTGAAAAATTCTCCTTCAAAACCCAATCCAATTTTGATAAGATGAGATCTCCGGATGATAAGAATTCTATCCAAATTGTTGGTTCTTTCTCCAACTTTTGATATTAAGAGAGATGATTTTTTTCTTTACTAAGCTCACATCTCAAAGAGGCTACTTCAAATTCTAATCTTTCACAATAGGCCTTACGATCTTGTAGTTGATTTGAGAATATCTCATTTTCCTTTATTACATCACCATGCTCATCAATAATAATGTGCATGTCATCATTCACATGGTTTTCTCTAGAAAATCAATCTCCTACTTCTAAGAATATGGAGTCTTCTTTTACTATTCTTTCTTTCAAGAATGCAATGGGATTCTTCACCGTTTTTGAATCTTGAAATCATTTTTTCCATACATATAATGAATTTTTCCACAATTTCTTTACAGGCCTTGCAATGTCTCACTTTTTCTACGTCATGATTAGACAATCCCTTCAAAATGATCTTGTTAGCATCTTCATTAATCTCATCTTGTGTACTACATCCAATTGAGAGAAAAATATCCACATCAAGAGTTAAAATAAATGCTTCAAATTTTACCTTCCAAAGAATTTGATTAGATCCATGTAGAAATGGAAATCCATCGCCCTGCAAATACTGTTACTCATGATCTAACTTCCAATGGTGAAGATGACTGAAGAAATCACCGTGTTGATACCAATTGCTGGGAACCATGGCCATTGACTGAGAGGGGGGTGAATTAGTATATTAAAATAAAAAAAATTCCATTATTTCTCCAGTATATTAATCCATTCATTTATTAATGTGTAAGAATTAGATATGAAACATGAAAATTCAACTCGATTAAAACATGAGAGCCATAATCATAAGAAATAAACATGTAGAATGAAAAACAATCATCACATCACATAGGGACACAACATCTCCGTGGAAACTCTATTGGGGCAAAAAACACCCTTGTTGTTGTTGCTATGCTCAATATATATTATTCTCTATCTAGCAAATCATTACATAGAGAGTAAAATATGGAAAATATAAGGAAAGGAACTATGATCTACATCTCACAACTCAACAGATTCCCTATCTACTCACAAGCCTTTCCCAACCACTATTTTAGACCACTTGAAGATATATTCCTATCCGAACAACAAGACTTGCCTAACCACCATTAGAATCACTCTATAGACTCCTATCTCATCAAGATTTTCCAACCATTCATTGGAATCAAGGATTTAAAAAAATATTTGATTTAAAATCCTTCCTCGACATCCATTGGACTTATGAAGAATATTTTCCCAACCCTTGTATCACATATTTCCTACCCCAATTATCTATGTGATTCACCTCTTTCAGACTTTGAACCTGAAGACAAGATATGCTCAACATGAACATCACAACAAAGAATATTTTCATAAAGACAAAACACAAATCACTCAATCAATCTCAAATCATACCTCTCTCACATTCATACACCATTCTCAATTCATAGCCTCAATACATTTTATTCAAATAAAATAGATGCAAAACTCAACAATGCACACATAAAAACCATATGAAAAACATGTGACACTACCGTAACCAATCTATCACAATCATATGAACTCAAATAATAATTCTACCCCTACAATCACAAATGTATTAGCAAAACCATTGTAGTTCGTCACACAAACATAGCCTCACCACATACTTCTAACTCTCGCTACACCTATACATCCATGCATATTTTTCTTCAACCAAATCACATGCCTCACCAATGTATCTCCATAACACTATAAAAAATTTCTCACTCAAGAGAACTAACCAAATGAGAAACCTTTCCACATATTTGTAATTTCTAAAGATGAATAAATCAATTAATTCCAATCTTGTGGTGGAGCTCGTTCATATTCTAAAATTTCTTCGAAGAATTTATTATTGATTTAATCAAGCCAATATATTCAGTTAATAATGAATATTCTCTATTAACCATAATCAAGTATCAAAATTACATTTTTTCTCGACCTTTACATGAAGAGCTCCGAACAAGACATTTCGGAAAAATATTTAAACACCCGATGAGCTCCTCGGAATGTCAAGGAATTATAGTGAAAAGCCTTGGTGATCACTACCATAACACATTATCCATATGATTGGAGCTATAATCATTCTCTTGCTACTGCCTACAAATGGTTGGAGACTAAAATCACTCCCTTGACCCATGATGCATGCGACTATGGCGTAGGATGTATAAAATCCACTCAAATCAACTCAAAATTTGACCAAAATTCTTCCAAATTTTTATCAACATTAGGTAGAACCAAGGAAACAACTATACCTTTACAATACTCCATCAATCCATTGTATCAACTCCATCATCATCACAAGTCAAACTAGGTTGACCTATAAGCCATCCATCGACTCCTTCTACATCACTCAAGCCATCAAAATTCACCACAACTACCCCAACATCTCGAAACCATCAATAGACACACCAAATACTATAAACATGCTTAACAATCTCCAATACTTTCAATTAGGTGTAGTAGCTTCATATCATGGGAAGGCATCCACACAAAATCCAACAACCTACACTAACAACTGCACCATCAAGCTAAGGTATGCAACCAATTCATAATACAAGTACCATATCATTAGCATGTTAATAATCACATAAATCTAGGTTGACATCATCTGCCCAACCAACACTAGTGAATCCTCCAACACCATGCTATTAGGTTGACATCAATGCTAACCAAACACTAGTGTGTCCTCTAACACCATGCTATTAGGTTAACATCAATGCCAAAAAAACTAGTGCATCCTCCAAAACCATGATACTAGGTTGACATCAATGCCAACAAAAACTAGTGCATCCTCCAAAACCATGATACTCAGTTGACATCACGTCGACCAAACAAATCATCACAACATCAATGTCAAATAATCACTTCTTTCGTACCTGCTATCAACCCCAACTAGTTCAACCAAATCAACCCTATTCAATCCCCCTTTAACATCAATGTAAAAGGGTTTAGCTCATCCAAGAAAGCATAGTTGAATAAGTACTCTCCGGACACTAGCCTCCGTATAAAAAAGCAACGAAAACCATAAGCATCCACATTAGTGTGGGCAAAGGAATATGACCAAGAATGATAAATAAAGACATCATATACATTAGCAAGACTGTGTCATAATGTATCAATAGAAAACAATCCTCATGGAAACATGACATCAAACAATAACAATAACGACTCTATCTCTCCCGAAGTAGCAAAAAAAAATCTCCATGAACACCACTCTCAACCAACAACATCAACATATAAAAACCATCAAATACATCTCGATGTGAGAAAAAAAAATCATAAGTAGAAACATTACTCAACTTACAAAGTGCTACATATGAACTCTCACTCATCCAAAGCAACAAAAATACAGTGTAGTGACAACAACAACAAACTATGCCCGATTAGCAACAAAAGACCGGATATGCTCCCATTGAGCACCATCATCCGTAATGAATGCCTTCTAGTTGAAGGCTACGCCTCAAGAAACAATGGATTGAATATACATTATAAATGATATAACACCCATCATCCCATGTGGTTTCCCTCATCAATGGGTTCTAGACATCAAGGTTCTTCACGAACATGACCAGAGAAATGATATACAATACAATGTAGTACATCACATAATAAGATACAAGGCTACAAATGGCTATGACATGATATAAAATATCCTAAGGATGTATAGCCAACTTATAATGACAATAACATGCCATGACTCATAACATTCCTATCACCAAATCATAACAATATAACTCAACACATGAAAACTTGATTACATGGCTTCATAGACAAGACATGGAAAAAACTTATGAAGTACAATATGAAGCATGTGGTTATTCCATGACCAAAACTTATGCCTCTCCCCCAAGAAATACTCAAATAAATTCCCTAACCAACACTACTATCATTTTGGGATGATCAACAAGATGATGAATGATCAACATTATATATGAATCACATCATGCATACAATCATCCAAGTGCATATAATATAGCCATCAGTATAGCAAACAATGAATTGATAATATCAGTAAGTAGCTAATCATCATGAGATATAAAATAGTGAGCAATAATACCAATATATATCCATGATATCAATGAGCAAACATGTAAAAACTCAAATATGTAGCATAGTATAACATAGCTCGTGGAACTTGGCAACAAGAATATATGACCATCATCTTACATCATCCATGATGCACAAACCAACACATATATATGATAGCAAACAATAAATTTTCAAAAATATGTGCACTATATGCAGCAAGAGTGAAATCATCCACTCAAGGTAGAAGTAATCAATTCAACACATATCACATCATAAGATAAGCTTCCAAAGTATTATGACACCAAACCATGGATCAATGAAAATAAATCTCGATCAAGCAAAACCTTGAAATAGTACTAGCATATCATGTCAATAGTATTCTATTAAGCCATATATGCACAATTCCAACAATTAAGCAACAACTAATAATCTTCAACATGGAGCACACCAAACACAAAGAGATCTACTAAATTAAGCATAGTCCAACCAAAAAACATCAATATCATCAATTGGCTTACATTATTAAACATAGGTGAGAGATCATGTGACCAATGGATCAATATTTTATGGCACTATCATCACATCATATGTAATAAAACCACTAGCAGTAGAAAATCCATATGCATGGATTTGAGCATAAACATCACAAACATGGTTGGATCAAAATTAACTCATTTGCAGTAGCATACCGAAAATAACCATGAATCGGAAAATAATCAACCGCATGCGACACATGCATAAAGCTCTTGTAATGAACACTTTTAGAAAATTATATTATCATGAGAAGCATGGAAACTCCTCTCAAACAATCTCATGGACCAATATTCCATCAATATCCACTCGAAAAATTAAAGAATGTGAGATGTTTCGTTGCACATGTGCCATCTCTAAATAGTCTCCCGCAAAAACAAGTTCTATCAATGATAAAATGATAACAACCATATTCAACCTAATTCTCATTCAAAAATTTCCAATATGGCAACAATTTTAATGATTTTCATGTATCCATAATGTTACCATATCCTTCCCCAAGACCATGCATACCTCATTTTTTAGTGGGAGTGATTTGATGCTCATTTCTTCTCCATCTCTCGTGTGGCTTCCCTAGCATGTGGGTGCTTTATTTTCTCTTCCTTTTTATCAACTCATGATATGATTTCTTGAGAACCTTGGAGGATTGGTTCTTTGTATCTCATCTTTTATCCTCCATACTTCTTTGTCTTTAGTGGATGGACTACACTTTTTTTAGGCTTTGATTTACTAGATCTCATAGCTAATTAATCAGAACTACAGTTACCACACTTAAAAAATTTGACATTAGATTTAAATTTACCTTTGGTTTTTATTCCCTAACATATATCTTTGTTTTCTTGAAAAGTAATTGTATCTCCATTTCTCTATGTCCAAAAATACTCTAAGAAAAGTGAAATAACCGTAAAATAAACTTTGATACCCTATTGTAGACTCAGACAACAAAAACTTGGTTGTTTCCTTTTCCTTCCGCGCTGCATGTAGTGACAATGATTTCATTTATTTTTTTATGCCACTTCCTTTTCCTTTGCTCGAATTCACTGTTGATAGGCTATGATTTGTTACCACATGAATGTCCCATTCTTTCTCCTTATTCTTCACTATGCAAGATCTTCTTAAAAACCCAATGGAGTTTTGATAAGATGATATCTCTAATCATAAGAATATCATAAAAAATTTTGGTGCTTTTCTCCAACTTTTGATATTGAGATATATGATTTTTTTCTTTATCAAGCTCAAATATCAAATAAAGTTACTTCAACTTCTAAGTCAGCCAATAGGCCTCCCGATATTGTACCGATTTGATAATACATCATTTTCATTTATTACATAATCATGTTGATCAATAATGCATTCCATTATTCCTTAAGGAGTTACTCCCATCATCTCCTTCGTATAAAATTGGATATGCTACTTCTAAGAATGTGAGGCTTCTTACTATTCTTGTTCTCTTCAAGAATGCAATGGAGTTCTTCAACAATTTTTTGAATCTTGAATTCCTTCTTCATACATATAATGCAATTTTGTCCATGATTTATTTTGTGGTCTTGCAATGTATCACTTTTTCTACATCACATTATACAATCCCTTCAAAATGATCTTCTTGGCTTCTTTATTAATTGGTTCCGTGCAGGCCCATATTCAATTGAGAGAAAAATATCCACATTAAGAGTTAAAAGAAATGCTTCAAATTTTAACTTCCAAAGCATGTAAACATATCCATGCAGAAAAGGAACTCCCTTCTGGCTTGCAAATCCTTCCTAGTTACCCATGGTCTATCTTCAAGGGTGAAGTCACACTAAAGGAATCCTACTCTGATACCAATCACAGTCTCAATATCACCACAAAGGAGGGGGGTTGAACCAAGAAGATAATAATTACACAAATTTTCTATAATATCTTCAATATATTAGTCTATTCGTTTCTTAACAAGTAAGCATTAGATTTTGAAACATGCAACTTCAACTAGATCAACACATGAGAGCCATAATCACAAGAAATAAACATGCACATTGAAACACAATAATCATATCACATAGGGACACAAAAATCTCTTGTGGAAAACCCCTCTCTAGGGAAAACCACCCTTGATACTATTGCGCCGCTCAATATATATTATTATATGTCAAGAAAATCATTACATAGAGAGTACAATATGGAAAATATCCTGAAAGAAACTAGGATTTCCATCTCACGACTCTACAATTTCCTATCCGATTAACAAGAATTTCCAAACCACCATTGGACTCATGACTCTTTCCCAAAACCATTGGACTAATGAACTTACACACATCGATCACATTTACAAGCCTTGCCCAACATCCATTGGAGTTATGAATAAATTTGTTCTCAATCCTTGTATTTCCAAAGTTCCCACACCAATTCTCTATGTGATTCACCTTTCATACATTTTCAAAACTGGAACACTAGATTTTCTCAACATGAACATCACAACAACAATATTTTCAAAGCACAAAAAAACAAAAATCACTAACCAATCTCAAAGCCTACTCTTCTCTCACATTCATACACCATTCTCAATTCACATTGCCTCAATACATTTTCTTCGCAAACACACTAGATGAAGAAACTCAACAATGAAATGCATAACAACCATATGAAGAACATATTAAACTATTTTAACCAATATATCACAATTATATAAACACAAACAATAATTATGCCCTTGCAATTATAAATGCATTAGCAAAACTATTGTAGCTTCGTCACATAAACATAGTCTTTAGCCCAACATACTTCTACCTTTTCTACAACTATACATCCATGCACATTTTTCTTTAACCAAATCACACTCCGCACTAATGGCTCTCGAAAACATTATAAAAAATTTCTCACTCAAGAGAACCAACCAAATGAGCAACCTTTCTCCACATATTTCTAGTTTCTAAAGATGATTAAGTCAATTAATCTCAATCCTATAGTGGCGATATGTTCTTATGTCAAAAGTGCTTCAATTTGTTGATTATTGAATTAATCAAGACACTATATTTATTTACTAATGAATATTTTATTTTAACCATCATCTAGAAGCACAACTACTTTTTTCGACCTTACATGAAGAGCTCTTAACAAGATATATTGGGAAAAATTTTAAACACGTGATGATTGTGAGGAATGTGTAGGAATTATAGTGAAAAAGCCTTGGATTCTACCAAAACACATGATCCATGCGACCGGATCTATAACCACTCCCTTTGGCTTGTTGCATAAAGGATCGGAGCCTAAAAATGCTCCCTTAACCCACTATGCATACGACTATGGAATATGATGATTAAAACCACTAAAATAAGCCTTAAGTCACCGACTTCTTCTAGTGCTTGATCAACATCGTATAGACCTCTAGAAACCATTGTAACCTCTGAAACACCTCCATAAAATCCACTATAGAAACTGCATCATCATCACAAGTCAAACTATATTGACTTGTATGCCATCCATCGCCTGTTTTATCACTCAAGACAACAAAATTCTACCACAACTACTCCAACATCTACAACCATCCATGAAAACCCCGAAACCGACTCATACAAGATGAAAACCATATATACACACACCAAATATCATAAAAATGTCAGTAAATCCAATACCGTCAACTAGGTGTAGAAACTTCATATCATGCCGAGGCATCAACATAAGCCGAAAACTTGTACTCAATGTACCGCAACCATCAAGCTAAGGTCCGTAGCTAGTGAAAAATCCATGTATGATCTCATTAAAATGTTCATAATCACATACAATCATGTTGACATCAATGCCAATTAACACTAATGCATCCTTTGCCACCATGCTACTAGGTTGACACTCTCACCCCAACCAAACAACTCATCACAACATCAATGCCGACAATCCATGCTTTAATAAGTCAATTTATTTAATAATAAAATTTATTTTTATTTATTTTGATAAATAAATTACACTATGACTCAAATACAATTATGAATAATACCTATACTAGTTACATTCTTCAACAATATGGCACATGCATTTGATCGCCAAAGACATGTTGAATTTATAGGGAATCCATAATTGACATGCAACCATGGATAAGAATAATAAATCTTTGATCCAAACATGGGAATTGGATACCTCTACTTTCAAAAAGGAAGCTTGTTTCCTTCAGATCCATTTATAGAGGAGTCCACCTCTGCAATCGTGTGTATAGTTTTGGATCCTAATCTTCATTTATTGGTTAATAAACAAGCAAGTTTCCATTACTTTATCATCAACAAAGGTTTAGTACAAAGGAGTATTCAATGCCACCATTCAATACATTTGGTTTGATCATTTTATTTCCAAGCTTTGTATCATTTTCCATTGTTTTATTGCCTATTGTGTGACAATAAGGGTACACCGGGGTTTTGTCGAGGTCTAGTGCATCGATAGTGGAAAAAACATATTGTGAGATCCATATGTAATACATCAAAGGATTGATTCACAATGGGACCATCAATATGTATTATTATCCCGGGCTCTATGAAATTGTTGACATCTTCACTAAGAATTTCATTCAACATAAATTTCTTACCTCTTTTGCGGAATCATCTTAGGGTGAAATAAAACTACGTAGTAGTTGTCTTTTCATTTATTCTTTGGCATTCTATTTTGGAGGGGAGGTTTTGTTCCCACTTGTTTACCCCTCTTTCATGCATTGTACATGGATACCTAAAATGGCCTTATTGCTCTAGACTCATTCATCTTGCATTACACTCACCTAAGTAATCTTAAGAGAGTGGTGTCAAATGTACATGCACATTAACATAGAATAAAGCACACTTAGTTTTATTTATATTTACCCACCGCATGTGGTGTACATGCACATTAACATAGCACACAACACTCTTAGCATTCATTAGCTTTAGTTTTTGTGTGCGCTTAATCTTAACTTAACTTTATGTATTGATTATTTTATCACTATTAAATACAAAATTCTATTCTTTCTTCTAACCTGCTTCTCAATTGTTGCAAGTTTGTAATTATTCTCCATCTACGTCCTTACATGTGTAAGCTCTAATAATTTAACAAAGGCCACCAATGGGTAATTATAGGTGACATGGTTTTACTTCGACTAACAATGACAAGTCAACCTTCATTGAATTAATATCGTATAGTGATAATTGTCCCACAATTAATTCAATTTAAGTATAAGTTTTTCCACTATTAAAAAACAATATACCGTAATAAGTCCTAATGTGATATAATAATATAGTAGAATTTTTTGACTTTTCCATCGAACAAATTTTTCATGTGAGGTTCCTATGACATTATTTAAGGGTGCATTTGAATTACTAACAATATCATAGAATTATTTTTCCGTATTTATAGATGCAACTCTAAAGTTTTGGAATAGATTCTAAAGAGCTCCACATATTTCTGCCTTCCAAAGTTTAGTCTCTTCGCATCTCTCCTCGCCCATGTGTTCCGCAGTTTAGATCTCTCCCTTACTTTCTTTTGTTCATGAATGAACACATGGAAACATCAAAATCAATTTCTCTTTCATGCCCTATTATTTTTAATTTCTCGTTGTGATAAAGATAAATAATAATTTCACAAACTTGTGAGAGTTGAAAAAGAAAAATTAGAATTGAGAATGAAGTTGATTCATCAATATTAGTTTGAGAATCAATATATAAAGCAAAAAAAAAGTTAAGATTAATTGTACATGCAACAAATATGGATAATTAAAGCTAACTAAAGCTAAGTTTACTTCTTTATGTTCTATTAATGTGCACATGCACCACATGCAAGCAATGTGAGTTAACTAACTAAATCCAAGTGCACACTACATGTAAGCACTCGAGTTAACTAGCTAAAGAAAAGTGCACATCACATAAAATAACCAGAGTTGGAAAAACTAATTAATGCTAATCTATGTGCATGTACACCAACATGGGGCCACATAAATACTTTCATAAACTTCACCAATGTTTTGTCCAACTATGAGTTCTATAACTTTTTTTCATCACCGAATTTGTCGAAAGGAACTCATCAATCTTTGGGAAATTATAACTCCGTGAAGTTGAAGTTTTCATGATGGAAAATAAGAATATATGTATACAATATTCTAATTTCCTTAATTAGCCTTAATTATCTTTAGTTAACTCTCTAGTATAAGGAAATTCAAATAGCATATTCATATATTCATATTGAATTTCTTTATAAATGGTTGCATGCCAATATGACTTCGCAACTTCGTCAGTATTTGATGATCGCATTCATGTAACCTATATGCATGCATGGGAATGGTTGTTCCTAGGGATGCATGCATGTGTATGTGTGTGTGTGTTTAGAGATGCTTCCTTGTGGGATGCATGCATGCACACATGGTGTTATAAATGCCTTCTTAGATGCATGCATGGGCATGCATGGCTTTGCGACCGAGAGTGTATGTGGGGCATCAAGAATTTTTGACCTCATTAGATCCGCATCATCAACATCATCAATAGTAGAGGAATCAAAGTTATCTTCTATTTTTTTTAAAGTAATGTCTTCATCACCAGCGCAGGAAGATATTTACTCATTTTGTGATGTCCTTGTTATTGGACAAGATAAAATTTTCATTTGCAACGAGTTCATTAACAATACAAGAATTAGAGTCTTATTTTTCAACACTTTCTTAAGAATATTTCTCCACATTATCGGAGTCTTCACCACTTTCATGAATTTATAATAAATCGAGCTCTTTGCCCCCAAATGGTGTTCTTATATATCATTTTCATCACCATATAATCCTTTCAATGTAGTCCAAATTTCATGTGGTGATTCAATATTTCGATCTAGTAAAAAATATTACAAGACACGCATAAACACAATCTTCCATAAGCCATGTCAAAATATGTTAAGTCAATCTCGACTTCTCATCCCTCCGACATTGGTTCTCGTCTAATTTCCCATGACTATTTGGTACAAGCTTTGCTCCAATATGAAGAAAATCATTGGCTTCTCATTCATAGTAATTTTATGAGTTAGAATGGTGGTAGTCGGGAATTCCATTCTTTCACTTTGTGGTTGTAGCAACAATTGTGGAAATTGTTCAATATTTTGACTTCCAAATCAAATCTTCGAACAATTTCCAATTGATCTTGAAACATGCAAAATATTGTCTATGCACCTTCTCCAAACCCCTATAGCTTCGATACCATGTAAAATTATTAGAGCAAAAATAAGGATCTAGCCGAAGAATAATTGTACAAACTTGCAAGAGTTGAAAAAGAAAAATTAGAATTGAGAATGAATTTGATTCATCAATATTAGTTTTAGAATCAATATATAAAGAAACTAAGTTAATCTTAGTTTTACATGCAATACCGATAATTAAAGCTAACCGAAGCTAGGTGTGCTTTATGTTCGTTAATGTGCACATGCACCACATGCGTAAGCACCAGAGTTAACTAACTAAAGCCAAGTGCACACCACATGTAAGCAATGAGTTAACTAAATCAAGACAAGTGCACATCACATGCAATAACTAGAGTTGGAACTAAAGCTAATTAAGAATAAATATGTGCATGTACACAAACATGGAGCCACATAAATTCTTTCATGAACTTGGCCAATGTTTTGTCCCCCCGTGAGTTCGGTGATCACTTTTTTCACTACCGAATTTTTCCAAAAGAACCTTTTCTTAAATATGGAGAAATTATAACCCTTTCGTGAAGTTTCCATGATGGAAAATAAGAATATGTAAATATAATATTTAAAACTCAGACCTTCCCCAACACGTCTATAGTAATTTTTTTTGGAGCTCATATATTGATGATTCCATAACGGTAATAATGGGTAACAAGACAAGTCATGGAAGCAACAAGTCCCTACCATATAAGCTTGTTCTTAACCTATGTGCATGTATGTAGCAGGGAATAACATGCATTTTCTCTTGATAGAGAGGAATTTAGATGTTTCTAAGGTGGTATACATGATCTATAGTATTATTAGAGCAATGTTCAAAAGATCCATGTCATAAATTTGAGACTTAATAGAAGTATTCATTTTCATTTGATAAAATTTTTTTAAGGACATGTACAAAAGTGATATTTAAGATATCAAAATATTACAAAAGTTTCTTTTTCATACAAGCCTTCTTTTTCATTGACAAAAAAATTTAAGGACATGTACAAAAGTGAGATTCTTTTCATTGGATAACAAAACTTCGAGGACATGTACAAAAGTGAGACTTAAGATATCAAAATATTAGAAAAAATTCTTTTACTGGACAACAAAAATTGACACATGGAACTCAGAACTAGCAAAATGGACTAGCAAAAAATGATTGAAGATATAAATCATTAGAAATCAACAATGATATTGTCCATGGAAACCAGAAGGTTCCCTTTAGTGAAAATGCATGTAGCATAAAAATAGTTGCAAAAATGTTTTTTTTTTTAATATTTTGTAAACGTATATTTGCGTAAGACTTGGAAATAAGTTTTGAAGGAGGTCTTTGAGAGGATGCATCTAAACTTTCCATTTTCATGTTTTATTGTAAATTGTAAATTTGCTCATAACAGAATAGCTTGTTAGCATAATTTGTGCAATATAACATGTTGTCAATCATGTAGTCTATTGTTCTAATCAATCGTTTGCATTTGTCGTAAAATGGCTTCGTATGGTGGACAAATATTCTAATCGGTTTGAGAATTCCGTAATCTATAGTAGCTCGATTGAGAATACAAAATAATACAAATATTTTGGTTAGTTTTATTCAAATTTTTCATAAATAAGAAAAAGTTGAACAAAATTGAAAACTTGTCTCATAATGCAGAAAAGCTGGAATCGCAAATTTGAAATCCCTTCCCCGTAGCTTTGTTTTGCAGATCAGATATAATATTTTGTGAGTTCATCATTAAGTGGCCTAAAGACCTTGATAAGGCATTCATATGCTATGGGATTCTTTGAACCATTTCAAACCATGTTTTTGACAAGTAGTAAGATTTTTCTCCCCTTTGCTATATCTTTACCGTAACTCAAAAAAATTTTGTCTATGTTGTTCGACAAAACACTCAAAAAAGGGCTTAAACTTTTATTAGTTGAATCAAGAAAGCATCAAAACACAGGATCTTTTAAGAACAAAAAGGAAAGATGGAGACTTAAGATGGAAAGCATAATAAAATACAAAATTTGACAAAATATCGTGGCACATTCGTTGTTTGTTTCACCGCCTTTTGACATATTTCCAATTGGAGATTATTTTATCGGGCATCTTGTGACAAGAGTTGCAAAGCTTCCAACCAATAACTGTATTTTCTCTAAAAGCATTGCAATTTTCATGTCCGGAGTAAGTCGACGGTCGAACAAAGTGTTGGTATTACCTCAACTAAAGATGTTGAAGCGTAGGATGCAATGTCTAACATCAAATCTTTCATATTTTCTTTTTTTGGTCACATTAAATCCTATGATGCAGACACTTTTTCCAATGAGAAAATGAGGCAAATTGAGAGATTATTTTATCACTTATGTTGACTAAGTATCGTAAGTTGGCCATGGACATCACTGCTAGTGGGTGTATAAAATTTACAACTTTTATGGTAAGGAGGTTGTTGGATTATAAGCAAGGCCATATAACACTAACACGTCACCTTCAAAAATATTTTCTATACTTCCCATGAAAATTTCATTATGGACGATGGTGATTATTTCTTTCTTTTCTATTTTTCTTTTTTTGTTTCGTAAAAAGTAAAAATGGAGAGTGAAAAGAAAAATTAAATTAATTAGTGTATAAATATGAATACTAAAAAGACTAATATGGAAAAATAAAAAGTAAAAATTAAACAATGTACAAGTGTACAAATATTGCTGACTGAAGTTGTTTATTGTGAAAGGAAAAATACCAAACCTTTTTTCATAATGGCTAGATCTATTCCTACCTCGTTGTAATCGTCTACTTTATCATTGGATTCATTTATGCTTCTTGCCCTATTTTCTTTAGCAAATACATTTTTTATCGGTAGATCTATGAAAATGCAAAGAGGAAACATAAGATTTAGATGTTTCAAAACTCTATAGCTATGTAGTTTAAACATACTAGCTTCCGGCACAAATTTTTTTCTAATGAAAGTATGAAGTTATGTAGAATCGGAAAACAAATAACGAATTATTGTACTTGAATTGTTACAATGAGGGATGTAGAAAAGTTTGCCGAGTGATATGACGTAATATGAATTTAAAGATTGATTTCCACATTGCTCAATAGGAAAATATGTTCCCGATCAGAATTGCAACAAGGCTATACCATGTTTTGATTAGAGTTGTAGAAAAGCATAATGGATGCTATGATCCGACCATTATGTATTTGAAAGATTGATTTCACATTGATCAATAGAAGATTTGTCGAGATGTGATCTATCGTTGTTTTTTTATCGTCGACATAAATTGCTTGTTATTTCTTGCAAGTTTTTAGTTTTCATATATTTTGCAAGAGCTCGACCAAGTTGTTTATACCGGAATATCAATATTAAAATCACCGATGATTAAAAATATACGACTACGTGTAGTTTGGGATTTTTATTTTTTGACCGCTTGCTATTATTGTAGAAACATGTTCAAATGGTGCCACATAAATGTTGATTAAGAAAATTGGTTGTTGGAAGTAAATGTCAATTAGCTTTAGTTCAATATTGTTGTTACAAAAATATTTTTTCGTTCTGATCATTATCTTCTTGTTTACACCAGCGTAAGTATGCCATGAATGTAATTTTCATGGAAAAGTTGAATGGTAGGAATTCTTTGTTTGGGTGGAATGTACAAGTGTGTTTCTTGAAAACATTGAATCATATTGTCCAATAACCGTGTCATGGACAACGTCGGAAAGATGTGCATGTAGATCAAGGTGGTATTTAAATTGCAACCCATAAAACATTTGGGTCAGCTCGGATTTTGTAAATCTTGCTTCCGTTTTAGTTGTATTGTTTCTAGTCATTTCATTTCATCCAATATCTTGTTTTGTACATGAAACTCGATGAGGTGTTAAGTTTTTAATCATATAATGATTCAATGGTTTTAACACATGATAGTGCTAAAGTGTACACTAGCCCATGTTGGTGACACCAATTGGGTCAAATGCAAGCTGATCAAATGTTGTCCTGTGTGCTGCATGTATCAGGCGTAACAAGCTAATTGTATTGGGAAATTATTTTCATATTGTGATTTGTGATTTGGTCGATACATTGACAATGATTTGCAATTCAAAAATTGGTGTCCAAGTTGGAGATGTTTATGTCATATATTTCTTTGAATTTGTTTCTTTGATGCTTTGTAATGTTAACATCTATAAATTTATCTAAACAATGTCATTGATCATATTTGTCGAACAGATCTTATAATGCATTCGACATCGCGATTAATACATAATTGGTATTGTATTTTCCATATAATTCAACTAACATGTTTTGTTTGACTATTATTTTTTATGGCAATGCTATTGTCTTCTCAAACACAAAATATTTTGATCCGTACGATTTCATGCATCAATGGCATTCAATGTTATTTGTTGATCATGTGCTAGTGAAAGCATTTTTGTATTGTGATTATGAAAATCCTTGTTTCGCAGAAAATGTATGATAAAGGGATGAAGTTATGTTGGCTTATGAAATTTTCATTCATGTATGCAATATCTTTATACGCAGTATGTTTAATCTCATCCTATTTAGGACATTGATGAAGATTGGGTTTTTTGACGCATCGATGTATATAATTGATAACATTTTATCTTCTCCGTCCAAAAGTTGTATGAAATTACGTTTTTGTTGATTCTTGCTTTCAAAGATAAGAGATGTCTCTTAAGGTGGCTTCTTTGGTAAAAATCACCTCGAAAATATCATGTCGACGTTAGCAAAGCATGAAGTTGGTGTATGCGAAAGATTTGGACAGAGTCGCTTATCAATTTGATAAAGTGTTGTTGCACTAACAAGTGATGCCTAGTTTATAAGAACTACACAAAGCTTTTCAAAGTGCTTTGATAATGTATCTAACTTTTTCATTGTTTGGTGAAGAACAATCACCGTTATTGAAGGTAACAGAATGCGTAATGCAATGATGCCACCGTATTGAATGCAACTTTTCTTGTATGCATGGTGACTGTCTTTTAGTTGTGATGGATTATAAGCTAATTTTCCCATTATCTATGCATACTAAGGATTGGAATATTGCTAGTGTTGTAAATGTTTTTTCCTCTTTTCTACACCTCCTATAAAAAAACAAATGAATTGGCTCATTTGGCTTATAGAGTTTTCTCGCTACCATGTCGGCCGACTATTTTCGCTTGTTCAAGGTTTAATTGTCGCATTAACTTGTAATACTCTATGTCTGTAGTATATTTGGTTGTTTACAATTTACATGGCCTTGTAGATAGTAGAGTGTTGTTCTTTATATGTTGAAAATGTTGCAAATCACTTTGGAAATCATAGGTTTCGTATTTTTTATCGACGCATTCATCAAATAGTGTTCTTTGTTTCATTTTATTTTAGACTATTCATGTCAGTAAATTGTTCTACATGTAATGTATTTAATTGATTGCATCATCTATGTCGTTTCCATGTAGGTTCCGTAACATATCTAAATTTTTGTTCATTTCGCCTAATTTTTTTCCAATACAACATATGCTAAACATTTCCAAGTTGGGTGATGTTGTTTGATCGTAGTTTCATTGAATCAATATGGATAGTATAACGTTAATTGTTCTCTACAATAATTTTCAATGATTTTGTGTTTTTTATATCTAACACACCTTATGACATATGGCTTGCTTGTTTGTTTTTTTCCCTTTGTTTGTGTAACTAGATGCAAACTATGCTAAACATATAGCATTAATAGCTATAGGTCATAGAATATAATATTAATAATTGATGGACACATGACGTCCTCGTAGCCATCCTGTTCCTTTTTGCAAGTCTTTCTTCTTTTCAAAACAAATGCAGGTTCCTCTATAGGAGATGTGTTAATGAAAATACTTTTTCTGAACTACTATTTAAATGAATCTCACACATAAATGTGCACTTTTGCTGTGCAAACATTTGTTGCATGTTTACTAAAGCCTTTCCTAGACAATTGAGGGTGTTCAGGATAAACAATTTGTTATATGTATATCGCGTATGTTCTTGAACGTCGATGTAAGTGTTTTATATTATTTTGTCATATAGGAGTCGCGTATTGTATTGCAGCAAAGCATACATGAATCAAGAACAAATTGAGAGTTAGTGTTTGGAAGCCGTACTAATGGAATACTATGCTGCCTGTTAAAAGTTATTTTTCCATGTGTTAGCCGGATTTCTTTGTATAACAAAGTTGTGTGATTTAGTGTACATTGGATAACATGTATGTATTCATCAATTGTTAATCCAATGCTTTTCAAGAAACTATCAAATGTATCATTTTTATCATAATTTACATTGTTTATTGTGTCAAATATTAGATTTGCATTTGTTTTCGTTTTAGTGTTATCGTATTCAAGAGGTTCAGGTATTTTTTTTGTTTTCATCGAGCCATTGGGAGATTAAATATAAAATTATAATTTTTATGTTTCCTATAGGTTTTTGTGTGACAATTATGTTCAATCTGCTCTAAAACTCTTTAGTCGAATCAATGGAATTAGTTGATAAGTATTTATCAACAAAATTTTCAACATCAATGTTTCTATTCCGATTTTACAGATTGGTGCGCATTTTATCCATAACAAGCTATATGTTCATGCCTACCTCTCTATTTTGGAATTCCGTAATGTAAATTAGCCACTCTGCTTTCTCCATAATACTTGTAATCATGAGTTATTAGTTTATTCAAAGATCTTCCTAGATCTATAGTAACGTGCACACGCTTTACAAGATCATTTGTTATTAATGAGTGTGGCTCATTCGCTCAAAATAATTTTTGTTTGGTCTTGTTGTGTTTTGTCTGTGTTTTAATGAATCTATCAAAGGTTCCAAAAGATGCCCCGTACTACTAAAGGAGATGAAGAAAGTAGGCGACCTAGTTGTCGAATCATTGCATATATTTTTTGAATACATTTGTTGATGGTAATTTCGTAACCCATCAGATTGTTTTTTAAGTCCATGTAGCCAATGTCATATTTCAAAATGAAATCTAAATTTGGCTTTGATTTGACATCTTTGCAAGGAGTTTTCTTCCTTTTAACTCGACCTTTTCTAATTCTAATCTAGATAGCGTTTAACACTCATTATGATGATGTGAATTGCTTTATAAATTAGGTTTGTTATATGGTAAGAAATGTTATGATTTTTAGTGTAGCATTTCCCATTGGTATATTTTTTGATATGTAAAGTTTTTCAATAAATCAGTTGGTCATTTGTTTCCATAGAATAATGTTAGAAAGCTCATTCCTTATTTACGAGGTCGTAGATAGTAAGGTGACCGTGAAACCATGAACTAATGTTTTTGTGATCGGTTCATCAATACCTTGATTATCATTTGCACTATATTCAATGTCGATGTACCGTCGTATGCTTCTTCATTTTGCAGAATACTTGTTTCCAATTGTTATTCATGTGTTGGCATTTTCTAACATGTAAGCGTTGTTTTGGCAATTGTTTATTGCTTTCATGAATATGTGGACTCAAACTCAAACTTCGCATTCATAAGAACTTTTGAATTTAAATGTTTTTTTAGCGTCAACCGCCACACTGTCAGTTGTTCTTTATGTTTCGAGGAAATGCGCATTGAATTATACATATGTTGGCTGGCACATTGATGACTCCTCTAGTTAAACCTAGCTTGTGGTTTTCTATGTCGATGTGCCATTTCTTTTATTTGGAAAAAGGGGTAATCGTACTGCCACTTAGCCTTTCTTCTGCCTCCGCAAGTTGACTATGTCATGCCTTTATTTCTTCTTATTTTTGAAGGAACTACATACTTAGGAACCGTTTTATTGAAAATTCTTTTTTGCAAAGCCTAGAATGAAGCAATTGTTATTTTTGATATTTTGAAAGCTAGTTTCTTTCAATTCCATGGGAACAATTTAGTGGTTTTCTTCGGTGTTCTTTTTGCATGTTTTTTTTCTCGCTCTTTCAACGGTAAAATATATTTTCTAAAGAAAGTTCTTTCACATATTTAACAATGAAAATAGGGGTATAATTTATTTGTGCTTGATATTTCTTTTCTATTACTGATGATTTTGTTGACTTGTTTTGGGGGTCTTTTTCTTGACCTCGACCGGCACAAATCTTCTAATATAGTTTTTTGTTTCACTTCTTTTGTCATACGCAACATTTTTTTGTATGTGTTTTTGAATTTCTTCAAATAACGTCTTTAAGAAAATGTAAAGAACATTTTTTCTTCTTCTTGTTTATGTGAAAGATGATTTGAATTTGCATTCATCTTGTTGATATGTTGCTTCGACTTTTTTGTAGCATTAGTTTTCAAACACTCCATTGGTTCGTAGATGAAATTATTCTCAATGTTTCTAAAATGATGATCTAAGTCTTCTAGCACTACTTGTTGTTTCATTGTCATTATGTTGTAGACAAATTTGATTTTTGTGTTTTCAACTTCATTCGAATAATGTGTTTAATAGCACACAAAGATAAACTTTGTTGTGCTTGTTTAAGCTACAATATGCTTTGATTGGGGTTGCATCAATATTAGCTATTTCCTCGTGATGTGATTGTTTTTATATTCGGTTGCACCAAGTTTCATTTGTTTTTTGACTTCTCTAATTTCGCCTCTATTTGCTAAGGGTTCATATGACATGACCTATACTTGTTTCAAATTTCAATATGTTCAAATTTCTAAGAATTGTTTATGAATTACATATTTTCTTCGATATGGACATTGAAATGTAGAACAAATGGACAGAGATATGTTTAGCATTTTCTTAACCAAGTAAAGACAAATACATCACCTTCAATATTTCATTTGTTATAGGGGAATGCCAATTGCTTATGCATTATTTCCAAGTAGTTAATATTTTGTAATTTCCTATACAAATAAATTATATATATTCTGTTATACATCTAATGGAAATGGGTCATTTTGAACGACTACATTGTAAAACTTTTGTGCAATGATGTTAGAAGGCATTGGTACACTATATTCATTATCTAGAAGATAAAAAATTATTGAAATGTGTACCTCACCATATATTCTATTGAACATGGGTACCCTAATGAGTTGGTCATGGCTCTAAAATTTTGATGTTCAAATATGGATAAGTCAAGTCATGCCTATATGAAATGTTGGTTTGTTGCGTAAGGAAGAATCCATGCTTGCGTTAAAGCAATGGTTGAAAGTGGAAATTATAAGATCTTCATAATGAAATAGTATATCATAATTGTTTGTCAGAATTGTTGAATTGTAAAGTACAAATACATTTCTCATTTTCATTTTCGACCAAATTCTAATTGGAATTTTCAACCAATTCTGACAACCAATGTATACAAAAATGTCTCCATAGTCCTTGAGATTCTGTGAGGGTATATCAATCAAGCTAATTTAGACATTTTTACTAAATAGAAGTCGTGATTATTGATATTATGCATTTCAATTAATGAATCTTCATGGAGCTCATGTTGATAAGACATAATTTCTTCTTCATCCTTTTCTCGCTAAACATTTTCTAAAATAATTCACCGTTCCTATTCTTAATTCTATCGATGTATATGTACAATGCAATAAAGTTGTGAACAATCAAACAAACAATCTACAATCACATATGAAAAATTGTTTAACCTAAAACAAGTTATTCTTTTCTAAGACAAATGTCAATTTGTGTGTTTTTGAGATGATGTGCACATGTTGATGTTTATTATGTCAATGCAATTGTGAATGTTATCAAGTATAATGTGTACCTATCAAATTCAATGTCTAATGAGTCACAAGTAAGTGAATTTTCAACAAGTGTGTCTGTAGAGTTGTTTTAGTAAAAATAAAATGCAAAACTAGAAAAATGTGATCTATTAGTATATAAATCTAAGATTGCCATTTTTTTCATATAAATATGTTAGAGTGGAAAAACACGCTAACTCACATGTATATAAATACAATTATAAGGAATTACAAGCCATCGCTTCACATAGTAGTAAGTCCAGATGTTAAAAATTGAAAACAAGCCATGTTTTAGAATAAAAATACAATTTATTGAATACAAGATAACATATGACCATATTTCAATCCAATATGATAGAAGCTATCATTTTATTAACAACCAAATAAATATACTTATACTTTATATATGAAATTTTATATATACAAGAACTACTACGTAGAAGTTGGGTGAAGGAAAATTGACTATTAAAATTGCGTATTTATCTCATCGATAACTAGTTGTTAACTAGTTAAAAGAAAAAATTTATTATTGTTTCAGAGCACAAAGACCGGAATTGTTATTATTGGTATGAAAAGTTATTTTCATTGGTAATTAACTAGGAATAATAAATCAGTTATGAGAATTAACTTAATAAAAGTAAAAAGATGATGGTAAATGTTTTCCAAGAACTAGAAAGTGGTCAGACAAGCTTGGAAATAGTTACCGCTCCTATGGGGATAAGAGACCGATCCCAAAGAGGAGTAGGTGTTTTGTTCTTTCGGGTTTAAGGAAGAGTGTGATTTTCCGCAGTTGGTAGAGACCGTGGAAAACACTTAGCAATCTCCGAAAGCATCAAAATAATCGGATCAAGGCCCCCGAGGTCACAAATAAAAATAAATGTACCGTTAATCCGTACCATCTAGGACTGGAGTTGGGGGCAAGAAGAGGATCGTAATCGCCTTCGATGGTTGGGAGGACCATATATAAAAAATGCGTATTTAAGATAAGTAAAACACGTAATTTTCGGGGCATTTTAAGTACAATGAAATTTCGCTCTACATATATATAAAAATATTTTTTGTTTTTTTTTCTTGTAACAAAGCCAAGGAAAACCCTATGGATTGGTGTAGAGATTGATGAAGTAAACTGCTTGTGCATATTTCATCCTCATACTTTTATAGTTTTGTTAGAACTCGACTAGTTACTATGAAATTAGCAAAAAGCCGAGAAATAAGTGTAGTTTCAATTGTGTATTACTATTCGAATATTTTTAAAAAAATATATTAAGAAAAAAATCTAAATTTAACTTACTAGAGAAGCTCTTATGATAGAAGATAGAACCATTGATTCTGGTTTCTCGGGGTAAAACCTCGACCAAGACACATCAAGCTCTTTATAGCTAAAGTAATCTATGGCCTGACTCTAAGAAATGGTGGTCCGTTCACTCAAAATAGTAAAGATGTTGCTATTTCATTATTATCTAAATTCCTATACAAGAAATAAAATAGTAAATTTGCTGCTATTTTCTTTTATCTAAACTCCCGTACAAGAGATAAAATAGTAAAGTTGTTAAGTTATATTTCAATTTTTATCTAAATTCCTATAACAAGAGAAAATATTAAAGTTGTTATGATATTTCCAATATTATCTAAATTCGTACAAGAGGAAAATAGTAAAGTTGTTGCTATATTTCAATTATTATCTAATTCCTTAAAAGAAACAAATAGTAAAGAAAATAATCAGAACATTAATCTTCATGTCGTCATTATTTGACTTCCCACGAGCAGAGTATTATTTGAATCATAAACTAAAACAAGAACTTTGTGACTTTGGAAAGGGAAACACCCGTTTAAATAAATAATAATGTAGACCAAGAGATTCAACCAATGGGATAAATAAAACATCCTGAATTACATTCAAGAAGAATAGTTTCCAAGCAAACATGCATATAAGAAAAGAGACAGAGCATTGTCAACTTTACATATTTGCGAAAATTATAAATCAAGAGAAACCCCAAGATACAAGATCATAAGTTATATAAAATGTTGCAATAGGATTAAGTAAATTTAGTCTTTATCTTCGACAACAAAAGGACACAAGCCTCCGAGGATCAAGAAATTAGAATAGCTCAATGAGGTCACTAATTTAAGAGGAATAACTCATACATCAAAGATTAATCGTGAACCTTAATAGACCTCGGTTCGGATTTCCCTTGGTGTCTCGAGAGACTCTCGTTTGGTAAAAAAAATAAAATAAAAACAAAAGCCCGGCTACGAATATTACATAAACCGAAAATGTCGACCTTTCACTCAGTCGAATGATAAAATTTCAACTCTTAATTTAAAATCTATAAAAATATTTGAAGACCGCTCGAGGGACTTCACCCATCGGCGTCATTCAAGTGTGTAACACCGAGAGGTGAAAATTTCTGAGGGTAAGTATTTTTTAGGTTGTGAATACAAAATATCGTAGACCAATAAAAACCTTAGCTTAAAGTTTACCAGACCGTAGGGAGAAGCCCACCGCGAATTTGGAACCCTGAGTCATAACAAGAAAAGGGTATTAGTGAAAGATCCTTGTTAGAGAATGTAAAGTAAGTAATTACCAAATTACCACAGATAGGAAAGGCCATCGCTAGAACAAAAGTGAGGGTTTGAAATTACTCCGGAGGATTAGCCGCTCCAACCTTAAACCTCCGATTATTGAACCTCGAGACCGCCATATAAATCGGCAGAGATTGCGACCGGGAAGAAAAAATAAAAAATTAATGATAAAATTACGTAAAACTTTCCTTGAATGCACAAATAGGAAGAAAATGCAGGGAATAAATGAATGGGGTTCAATATTTGAATTACAAACAACATACCTTATTTTCGTAGAAGAGTATTCGCTTGATGAACAAACCTCCCATTTGGAGTGTTTTTGTAGCGACACCTTTCCGCATGGGGTCAGAAGGCCCACTCCCACCGGTGACCTTAGTTGCTTGGTGATACCGAAAAGAGGCAAAGCCTTATCCGTGACAAGGGCTGTAGGAAAATATCGTACGAGAAAATTCCTTTAAGCTCGACCGTGAACATAATGTAGCGCATTTTTAGGTTGGCAAGAGTAATCCACGTAAAAACTTCGCCCTGCTTAAATGTTGATCCCACAAGAACTTACGGTGAAGATCACTACACAACTTAGATTGATATTTATGCCAAAGCACGAAGGATCTCATAGCTTGTCCAAGTTATTTATGACCTGTACCTCGTAATAAATAGTCGTAACGTGCCGATCAACTCCCTTGCAGTATCGAGGCGCTTTCCGTGTCATGTTAACCTATATATTAAACTTATAAAAGTACAAGGTTTGATGTCGACCAATTTGTTTTTAAGTATTAAACCTTATGAGTAAATTTGAGGAATGTCAGATTTTATGCATGTAAATCGAAATGATAGATAAATGTTTTTAATGCATGTAGGTTAAAAATGAATTAAATACAATAGTTTGGGTATCGTGTAAAAAACTTTATACTAATGTTGCATATGCGGTATAAACTTGATGTGTAAGTCGAGTATTATTAAAGTGTATAAATTTTTTTTTACCTTACACTTTTGAGCAAGTTGGCAAAATGGTATCGCAGAGAAGCGTTTATATGCTGACCCTAAGGGTCAAATAACGATTAAGATGTGTGTATATCGATGCACAAAGTTTAGAAGCATGATGAGAAGGGGAACAACACACCCACTACCCCAAGATACCTGGGAACCCCAAGCTCAACTAGTAATGCAGAACCCAAAAATGTGGGTTCGCTAAGTGTCGATCAACACCAACAAACTAGTAGGTCGTTGGAGGAACAACAACACCAAACCAGCTTCCTATTGAACATGGTACAATAACTCAGGAGGAAAATGGTGTGCGTGTTCGAAGGGGATAATGAAATATTATTGGCAGGGAGCGGGTGAAAGGCTAAAGAGCTACGATAAGAAAAACGAAGAAGTGGAACATCCAAGTACCGACAAAGAGGCATGCTCGAAGAGGATGAGCAGCAAACGAGACACAACACCACTAAGAGAGTGAGAGAATCCCATCCCGCTGAATCAAGAATAAAATTTCAATGAGGAAAAAATCTGGAAATTCTGCGTATTAGCAGAGGTTAAGTAAAGGTAGTACAAACAGGGGGAATTTAGGAAATTAAACCACCAACATTTGATGGTGAGGCCGAGGAGGTGGCAAAGGCATGGTTAATAAACTTGAACAATTATTTCTTTCTGTGTGTATGAATATAACAAAGAACCCGAAGGCCGGGACACATATATCAACTAAGAGAGAAAGCCACTCACAGTGGTGGGAAGAGGTGAAGAATGTAGCAAGATTGAGGAACAAGATGTCACTTGGGAAGCGTTCCAACAATACTTAAAGACAAGTATTTGATAGAACAATTCTATGAAGAAAATGCTAAATAGTTTCATGACTTAAGGTCAGACAAATGACCATGGATGAATAGATCACCAAGTTAACTTCCGTTACGATATGTTCCATATTTTTTAGAGGAAAAGGCTAAGGTGCAGAGATTTCTTTGCGCCCGTCAACACACAAGAAAGAACGAATAAACTTTGTAAACCCCTCGAACCATGGATAAAGCCATCATAAAGCATGAAATGTGTTATCAATGGGGCCTAAGGCTAAAGAGGAGGTTGGAAAAAAATTGCGCTGAAGAAAGAACAAAAAAGCATTCCCAAATTTCAAAGGTGCCAAAAAGTGCAACTTTAAGAATTTCCGTACGAATTCGTCAAGAACACGGCGTAAATCATCGAAAGAACCGTATGGCCACAGAAGAAAAACCCACAGAAGCATCCAACAAGCCCTCGAGTAAGCAAGGTGTGACCGTTTCACTCTCTATAGTGTTGGGGTGTGGTGAAGCGTCACTAATACAAAACCTATTCCACAAAGCGAGCAAGAAATGACATAGTTGCAACCAGAAGCCGACAAGAGGCCGATGGTGCAAAACACCCTCGCATCAATGTGGCTTTAGAGGATCGACATGCAAATTTTCACTAACAATGATCGAGCTGGAAGGTAAATTATTTGCTCTCAACCTCGTTTCTATTTTGTGACCAAGGTACGAGTCTAAGTTATGTTAGTCCTGAAATAGTGGAAATGTGTAAATTCGAAAACATAATTTAAAAACTCGTGGTCACACAACTAGCCATCGGAGAAAACAAAAGTAACCGCCAAAAAAATTCCAAACTCGTATGTTGGAAATTTCGAGAAGTAGTTACAAGTAGACCCGAACATACCGCCATTAGGTCCTACGATGTTTTGTTGGGCATGGACCGGCTAGAAAAAAATTGGACACTAGTGGACCGGCATGAAAATATTATTTACTACCGAATGTAGGATGGAACCCCAAGGAGATCTGTGAGTTAAGAAGCCATTATAGCTATGTCCAATTATCGCATCCCAAAAGAATAAATGTATAAGGAAGATGCCGATATACACTATTCAAGTGGGTTGTGCTGGATTTCAAGGAAAAGTCACCTATAATGGAAGATATACCTATGGTGCAAAAGATTTCATGGATGTTTTTCTCCAAAAAAACATACCCGGATTACCAAATGTCAAGGCGAGATATTGATTTTACTATTGAATCGATGCCGGAGCATCACTCCGTGTCAAGGGCTCTCACAGTAACGAGCGTCGAGAATCAATCGTAGCTGAAAATGCGCTGGCGTAGAACTCATTTGATGAGGCTGCGCCGTCCAAGTGTGTCTCCTTGGGAGCACCAAGATTGGCTCCGTGAAGAAGAAGGATGGGACCATGCAAATTTGCATGATCGTAGGTGTCAAAAAGTTAACAAATTAAGAAAAATACCTTTACTAAGGATTGATGATCTGTTTGATCAAGGAAGGGGGCCACAATGTTTTCCAAGATAGATTTAAGATCTGACATCAAAGAGATATTCGAATCAAGGATGACGAAAGTGTTTTCAAGACAACATTCCGTACTGCATGGACACTATGAATTTGTAGTGTTACCCTTGGGTTAACAAATGCACCAGCAACCTTTATGAGGTACTTATATTTATAGATGATATTTTGATCTATTCTAAATAGGGAAGAACACAAGGATCATTTGAGATCAGGCCGTAAATGCTAAGAAAACACCAAAGCTGTACGCTAAGTTCAACAAATGTGATTTTCTTAAAAACAAATCCGCATTAGGCCATGTTATTTCAGTAGAGGGAATTGTTGTTTATTCGTAGAAGATCAAACAATCATGGAATGGTGAGCACCTAACATGGCGTACATTAGATCCTTTATGGGATTAGATGGGTACTACCGAAGATTTATCAAGGATTTTCTCCAAAATTTCTTTTCCTATTACTTCCTTTGGCAGAGTAGGCTAAAAAAAAATTTCAAGTGGATTATTTAATGTCAAAATAGTTTTGAAAAGACGAAACAACTTTTGAACACCGCACCGTGTTAAGGGTGGCGGATCCCAACAAATAATTTGAAGTGTTTATAGATGAAAGTAAAGAAGGTGTTGGGGTAGTTCTATCTCAGAAGGCAAAGTGGTGGCATATGAATCAAGAAAGTTGAAGGATCATGAACAAAGGTATTCAACGTATGATCCGGAATTAACAACAAGAGTACATGCGCTCCGGTATGGAGACACTACTTGTTGGGAAAAAATTTTGTGTTAAAGATAGATCATAGTAGCTTGACTAGTTACTTCAAGCAAGAAGATTTAAACTTAAGACAGTAAAGATGTGAATGCCTTCCTAAGTGAGTTTGATATGGATATTCAAAGACTCTGAAGGGAAAAGAAAAATCGGTACCTAATGCTTGAACAAAGATACATGGTATATATGAGTCAGACAATTAGCCGGAAAGTAAATTTTGGACCAAGTGAGGGAAAAGCACAAAAAGATCCAATATCAATTTTTGTGGCAACAAATGGAAGAAAAAGAAAAGGAAGTACATCCGAGGGCATGGAATAAATGGAGATCAGAGTATTAACTTTAGATAGTAAGGTATATGCCTAATCATATGATCTAAAATAGTTGATAATGAATGAGTACCATCGCAATTACGCAGTCACCCAGGATAAATTTAAAAATGTCGATCGCAATTAGAAAGGCATACTGGCTTGGTATGCGTAAAAACATTGCTAAATATTTAAGTAAATGTTTGGATTGTCAAGCAGGTAAAGGTGGAGCATCAACATCCCACAGATTGCTATGTACCATACCAATACTCCGAATGGAAGTAAGGTCATATCCCCGGACTTCATTATAGGATTACCATGAACAAAAAAGAAAATGATTCCATCATGGTGGTAGACATATTGAGTAAATCACATTTTATACCCGTGTAGTCTACTTACAAGACCGTACAAATAGCCGACATATTCGTTGTGAAGGAATTTCAGTCGCATGGAATTCCAAAGACAATTATCTCACCGTGATGTTAATTTTACTTCTCGCATTTTGGAAGACATTGTTTATAGGACTCGGGAACTCGTATAAAATTAGCACACTATCATCCCTGCATTGACTGGCCAACGAGCAAGTAAACCAAGTGTTGGAAGACATGATGTGTATGTATGTGATGCAACAATGCAACAAATGGAAGACTATCTACATATTCTTGAATTTTCTTACAACAATGGCTATCGAGTCTCCGAAGATGAGTCCTTTTGAGGCCTCGTATGGGAGGAAATTTCGCATACCCATAAATTGGAGTAGCCCCAAGAAAAATTAATGTTGGGAACCGAGATACTTGCTGAAATGGAATTAGAAGTAAAGAAGATAAGAGGTAAATCTAAAGGCCGCACAAGATCGAGAGATCTATGCAAGACAAAAAGGTCTTACTTCGGGAATTCGGGCGGGGAGACCATGTGTACGTGAGGATCAAATCTAAGAGTACTCATAAAGGACCTCTTGTGCCAAATTGGCTCCCGTGTTCGTGGACCTTCCAAACTTTGGAAAGGGTAGACTCCGTGGCCTACCTGCCGCTCTACCCACCACATTCGAGTATGCAATGTGTTTCATGTGTCCTCGTTAGCGTTATGTGCATGATTCAAAGCATGTAATTCATTGGCAAAATATAGAGGTAGGATAGAATTAAGAAAACTTAACTTTGCAATGTGATTTCTTTAAGAGAATTTGACAATAACCCATCGTTGCAAGTAGAGTCGACGACGAGTTCTTGGTTGAGTCGCAACACATACTTGGACGAAAGGGAAATCATGCTCCAAAAGCGAGTCATCTCCCAAAGTTAAAGTGAAATGGAAGCACTTTGGCCCATATGAGGCTACTTCTGCGATGAAGGTTTTGTACTTAGGTTACCCGCAGCTCTTTTCGTAGCTAGAGTAAAAACACCAAGGATGGTGTTACCGAGGGGAAGTTGTGACAGCTGATTAAGGATAACTAGTTGTTAACTAGTTAAAGGACAATTTTTATAACTGCTTTAGATACAAAGACTCCAGGAATTATTATTACTTGTCCGAAAAGTTATTTTCTATTGGTAATTAACTAGGAATAATAACCGCTATGAGAATTAACTTAATAAAAGTAAAAAGATGATGGTAAATGTTTTCCAAGAACTGGAAAGTGCTTGGGGATAGTTGGAAACAATTATCGCTACTCGGGGATAAGAGACCGATCCCGAAGGAGGGAGGGTTATCTGTGTTTGGAAAGGAAGAGTGCGATTTTCCATAGTCAGATAACTAGTGAAAAAACACTAGGCAATCCGAAACAATTTTTGGCATTGACCGGATCAACACACCAGGTCAGCGAAGAAAATAAATTCAACGTTAACCCTGTACTCATCCAGACTAGAGCTCTAGGGGCCAGGACGTAATCGCCTTCTGATGGTTGGGAGGACCACAACTAAAATCGTATATTTCGTATAAGTAACCGTAATTTTCAATGTTTTAAGTACACCGAAACTTCGCCTTACATATGTACATATTTGTTATTTTTTTCTTGAAACAAAGCCACAGGAAAACCCTATGGATTGGTGTAGGAGATGGACGAAGAAAATTATCAAGGTATTTCATCCTCATGCTTTTATAGTTTTGTTAGAACTAACTAGTTACTATGAAATTAACATAAAGTCGAGAAAGAAGGTAGTTTTAACTATGTATTATTGTTCGAAATATTTTCTTTAAAAAATATATTATTCAATAATCTCAATTTATACAGAGAATCTCTTATGATAGAAGACATAACCGTCGATCTTGGCTCAGTAAAAACCATACCCAAGACACATCGTTCTTTGCGCTAAAGTAGCACCTTATACTTGACTTCAAGAAATGGTGGTCCTGGCCACTCAAAATAGTAAAGTCACATATATTTTGATTATTATATAATTCCTATACAAGAAATAAAAACAAGAAAGTTGTTGCTATTTTCTTTATCTAAACTCCGTACAAGAGAAAAAATAGTAAAAGTTGTTGCTATATTTCAATTGTTATCTAAATTTTCGTACAAGAAAAAATAGGAAATTTCTTACGATATTTCCAATATTATCTAAATTCCTCGTACAAGAGGAAAAAAATAGTAAGTCAAGCAGTTATATTTTCAATTATGATCTAATTCTAGAATGAGAAATAAAATAGTAAGAAAAGAATTAGAAAATTAATCTTCATGTTGTCATTATTTGACTTCCCTTTAATGAATAGGAGTATTTTTTGAATCGAAGCTCAAAACAACAAGAATTCTATGACTTTTGAAAGGGAAACACTGTTCAAATAAAAAATAAGGTGGACCAAAATGTTGGGAAAAATACCGAGAGGGGGGGGTGAATCGCATTTACCGCATAATCAAATCTTTTACTTTTCATTCCTTAAAACCCATACGCTACTTTACTTCGTAAACTAGCGTATATACGCGATCCTCTTTATGAAACTAGCGTATACACAGAGATCTAGATCTGTCATTAAATCTTCACTTATCTTATTCCATCATTCATTCATCGTATGTTCAATAAACAAATAAACATGTGCGTAAGAATAGAATAAACCATCACACAAAGCATCACACATGAATGCCCGGATTTTTAGGTGGAAACCCAAATCGGGAGAAAACCACCGCCTGCAGCATTGTTTTACCTCTTCAATATTTATTATAGAGAAAAACATCTTACAACATATGTGTTGGCGCAAAGATTGATCAGCACGTTGTGCACCCACCGCGCTCGTTTACCAAATTTCTCTCCCGGAAGGAGCTCCAACCCCCGACTCGCTAATGCCCTCTCCCCGGGAAGGAGCTACGACCCCCGATCCTTGCCACTGCACTTCACCTCCGGAAGGGAGCCACAACCCCCGACCGATGGCTACCAACCCTCAAGACCCCTTTGACCACGTTTTCCAACAATTTTTCACACCGATCCAACAATCAATAGAACAACACTTGCGGTGCCACATTTCATCATATTTTCACCGGACCCTTTCCATACTTTTAAGCACAAACATACATCACCACAGATACATATCAACACGCACGACAGCGTAAACACGTTACATCGCATCGTATTTCATACCCTTGCTCACAAACCCTAGTTTGCATACGCGTTTTCCCTTCACCGATGTCGCATATATACGCGCTTCCGTCCACACAAACCGTATACCTCGTATATTTTATTGCGCATACGCGTTTTTCACTTCGAATGGCCGCGTACACACGCGCTTCCTCCGCGGCAAAGCAGCGTATAGATCTTCAATCATTACAGAGTAAGATACTTCTTCGGGGACGTATATCTGGCCGCATTTACCCTTTTACTTCAGACGGTATTGTCTGCTTGCATGTTCGCCTCATCACGATCTAGGCCTTCCATAAACAGATCTAGCAAATACAAGAACATTTCAGATCTAAAGATCCCCGCTTCATCATTTCTCTTCATAAGTGCTTCATAGATTCAGATTCATCATCAAACCTTACCCTTTCCATACGTATATACGCCTACAGAAGTATTCATTCAAGTTCGACATCTTGCTCCCACACTCATGATTTGCACAATGAAATTCTTCTCCTTATATGTTTATCCTTTTTCAATACCATGAGCCCCTTTTCTAATACCATGGGCCAAAACAATACCATGAGCTCAAAACAACTCCGGACGGGTCAATTAAAGCATCATTACCCAATGACGTGGGTCAATAATTCTCGGTGGTTACCCTTGGTTTTGCACTTTTGAGCGCTTTAGCCCATACGCGACTTGGCACGTTATTTTCCGTGCATACGCGACTTCCCCTAGGCCAACTGCGTATACAAAGAGACATACCTTTTCATCATATTTGAGCACATTCGAATTCTTTTCTTCATTTCCTTCTCGTACACACCGTAGAAACATCATATTTTCTTCATCGAACACATATTCTCTTAAGCACAACTTCATCAAGAAGTTTTCATCATCTTCATCAAGTGGAAGGTTTTCAGACAACACTCAACAACATATCACATCAGATTTACATCATTTACCAAGTCCATCAAGTCAAGCATAACTTCATCGTGTGGTTTGCCATCATGACAACACATGTCAATGTAGGCCGCATGTCTTCATCTTCATTTAGTGGGTTGCCATCAAGGACAACACCTCGCATCATATTTCCAACAATCTCCCCCTTTGGACTTGATGGCAACCACGATGGTGTTTGGTTATCACAACTGATAGATACATTAAGAATACAATGACACCATGTCACTCTCCCTATTTTACCATGTCACTCTCTCCATTTGTGACACCATTCTTTTTCTTCATTCAAACAATACAATGACACCATGTCACTCTCCCTATTTTACCATGTCACTCTCTCCATTTGTGACACCATTCTTTTTCTTCATTCAAACACCATGTCATTCTCCCCCTTTGAAATCAAGGGAAAAGGGTAAAACCACTGATCAAACCAAACACACCTCCCCCTTCGACATCAAGGGCACCAAGCGGATCAAAACCAACACACTCACCCCCTTTTCTCCTCATGTAGAAGAAGCGGTTTCCATAAATCTGATGTATACCGAAGTGACCAAGCTCCCCCGAGTTCATGCCGAATCTTCAAACATATTTTCAATAAATTACATGACTCCCATGATTTTCTCTCATATCACCAATGACTCATACTTACATCAAATGTTCAACCAAGTGGATTTACATATGAGACTCAAGTACCCAAATCTCAAGGGTTTACAAATTTGACTCAGCAACCTACCCAACCAAGTGGGTTTACAAAATGACTCAAATGCACTAACCAAGTGGGTTTATAAATTTGACAAGTCCTCAAGAAGGATCGAATACTAATTTTTACAACATGGGTCTCAACAAGACCTTTTCATCAAACTACAAATATAGTTTTTAAGACCAACACCAAAGTCCTCAAGAAAGAGAACATATTTCGTAACCATCATAATGCCAACACCGCATTATACTCAAGCAGCTAATGCTCCTCTAACTGGTGGCAACTGCCACCTTTTCCAAATGACCAAGGCTCTCTCAGTTTCAGTGCATCCCGAAAACTTACCTCAACAAAATCATCAAGGCATCTTCATCAAAACATTAGAAACAAGAATATGAGAACTGAACCCCACCAGAGATACCAAAACATCGTAGATTCCAAACATCATCAAGTACTGGTGGTCAAGAGAGCCGAATCAACCAAAATTAAAAGAACTCAAACATACGCGGTCAGGTAAGAACTCGCGTATATACGCGATCGTGTTCCATGAAACCCGCCACAGATTCAATGCCATCTTCTAAATTTCAATCCAGATTCGATTTCCGTGGAGTGATGCAGTTCAGCCTTCTTTCCGAGACATTTGAATGCTTCCCCGGATTGCGTATAGATAGAACAGAAAGAAGTTGTGTCTTCAAGCGTCATCCAACTATTGTAGCGTAAGCACATTAGTAACCAAGCCTTCGTATTTATTGGTAGTATCAATACAATCTTTCCAAGGGAGATTATCATATCGTAACAACATCTTCACATCGCAGTCAAGCAATCATCCATGTGGTCCAATATCACCATGATATTTAAGATTTAACATGAAGTACCATATGTAGGCAAAATATCTTAACCATAGTAACAAGCTTTGCATGAACTAGACTTCCAATTTCATCCAACGTATAACCCGCAAGCAGAACACACCATTCAACGTCTCATCATCATAAACCATGTACCAAGCCATCATCATTTGAGCATGAGTATCACAATAACCAAAGAATAAGTAAATATATTGACAACAATGCAATCATTAGTATTCAACCTCGCCGCTCCCCCGAATCGCGTTGCTCCTTTTTAACTTTTCCAAAAACGTTCATCAAATAAGTCATCGCAATAATCTCTCTTGTGGGTCATTCTTATTCTCGAAATTATATAATTTTCATCTCAACAATGAATACCTTTATCAACAAGCAACTAGGCTCATCCATAATCTTCAAATAGAAACCAATCATCATAATCATGAATATAACCGTAATAATGTTAACATGGCAATCATCAGCTAGCCGATCGATGCTCCCCCGAACCTTCGCTCCGCATCTTCGCTTATCATATGAATTCTCTTATCCTCAATGCATACGCGATCGTGCCTGGCCGAAACTCGCGTGTACACGCGACTGGTTCATATCTAACTCGCGTATTAAAAATGAAGCATGGACATTTTTCTTCATCTTCCTTCTTCTCCTCCCGAGCTTGTACCTCCTGTATTCGTCCTTTCACATCGATGCATCGTCAAGTAAATACTATCTGGGACAATCAAATCAATCATGAGCGTCATCATACATTGCTCCCCCAGACGATACATCACTAAATCTCATAATGTATCACAAATATCATTCCCGCAACAATCAAGTAAAGTAATCTTCTTAAGCATATGACCTGAAGAGGGCCGCATTCCCTACGTTTCCGACCTGGCCCCTCCTTCCTTCTCCAAATTTGCTTGAACTTTCTATTTGTGTGCTGGAATTTATCCAATTTCTCATATCTCGTTCAACCTCGATCTTCTTTTCTACATGTCCATACTTGTTACAAGAATAACATCTCATGTGTCCAGAGAAATAAGCATAAGAATCGTAATGATTATTTCTAATCTTTCTCCTTTACAATCACCGTTTTATGTCCATACTTGTTACATGAGAAACAATATCCCTCGAAGAAACTCGAGTACCTTCGAATAGAATCGTTTTCTTTATTGTGATCGAAAATGGATTCCGCTCCTCGGTAATTTGCCGCAACATGCCCATAATTATGACATTTGAAACATTCAACATTATTGAACGATTTCCTTTTGAGATTTCTTCAATACACACCTTTTGTTTCTTTCAACACTTCAAGTTTCGTATTGACACCTTCCTTTGAATCAATAGCATTCTCTTGTGAACTAGATTCTCCTTGTCAGCTTCATGAAAAACCAAGACCAAGTTTGATAGAAGGAGACCTTTGACTACTAAATAACATTATCCAATTCAGTACTATCTTGAAACCTCAAAAGTCTAACCTTTTCTTCTAATTTACCTTTGAGAATGTTTACTCCCAACCTGTGGCTTGACATTGCTTTGTCATGCTTTCTTCTTCCTCTTCTTCTTCCATCTTCTACTTGATCCTTCGCATTTATAATTTCTTCTCAACCAATTTCCTTTCGTTTTCTTCACATGTTTTTTGCGTCTTCTTCATTCTTCTTTCTTCGATGCTTTGAGATCTTCTTCGTAGATATTTTTCAGCCTTCAAGTCCAAGATTCTTCTTATTTGATTTTTCGAGACCTACTTGAGGGAAATGATTTTCGCTTCAAGTTCTTCATTCTTCTTATTTGATTCTTCAAGACTGCTAGTAGAAAGATGATTCCATCTCCAAATCCCGCATTCTTCTTGCTTCGATTCTTCAAGATCTCGCTTGTAGACGTCGATGACAGACCAAATTTTTGCTCCAAGTTCTTCATTTTCATTTAGTTGTAGAGGTTCTCTACTCTCCTTCTTACTTGGATGCTTCTAGAGAGATGACCGTAGCTTCAAGACCTTCACCTTCATTTTTCCCATCAAGCATGATCTCCTTCAAGCGATCGTTTCCGGCAGTATGACCGCCGTCCGATACCAATTATTGGGAAAAAATACCGAGAGGGGGGGGTGAATCAGTATTTACCGTACAATCAAATCCTTTATCATTCCTTAAAACCCATACGCTACTTTACTTCAGTAAACTAGCGAGACATAATGATCCCCTTATGAAACTAGCGTATACACAGAGATCTAGACCCGTCATTAAATCTTCACTTATCTTATTCCATCATTCATTCATTAGATGTTCAATAAACAAGAACATGTGTAAAAGAAGAATAGAATAAACCATCACACAAAGCATCACATGAACACCTCGGTGGATTTTAGGTGGAAACCCAACGGAGAAAACCACCGCTCAGCTGTTCGCCCTTCAATATTTTCTTATAGAGAAAACATCTTACAACATACAGGTCAAGCAGACGCCTGACTCAAAGACGGAGGCACCCACCGCGCTCGTTTACCAAATTTCTCTCCTAGAAGGGAGCTCCAACCCCCGACTCGGCTTACCACTCTCTCCGGAAGGAGCTACGACCCCTCGATCTCGCTTACCGTGCCCTCACCCGGAAGGGAGCTACAACCCCCTGATCGATGGCTACAACCCTGCGCACCCATTTGGACCACGTTTCATCAATTTTCACACCGGATCCAACAACTTCAATAGAACAACACTTATAAAAGCCACATTTCATCATATTTTCATAATCGACCCTTTCCATACTTTTAAGCACAAACATACATCACCAACATACATATCAATACGCATCGATAGTTAGAACACAACATCGCACTGGATATTTCATACCCCTTGCTTCAGCAAACCCTAGTTTTCACGCGCTTTCCTTCATCGATGTCGCGTATATACGCGCTTCCATCCACACAAAACCAAATAAGATACCCCGTTGTATATTTTATTGCGCATATGCACTTTCACTGGCCGAAGCCGCGTACACACGGTTTCCTCCCGCGGCAAAGTAGCGTATAGATCTTCAATCATTACAGAAAGTTACATACTTTTCGACGATATTCACTACTTACCTTTTTATTTAATAAGAGCTGTTCGCCAAATGTTCGCTCATCACAGATTCTGTATTTCCATAAACAGTATCTGGAAGAAACACAAGAACATTTCGTACTCCAGCATCCTACTTCATCATTTCTTCATAAGTGCTTCATAGATTCGCATCTATCATCAAACCTTTACCTTTCCATACGTATATACTTCATAGAGAAGTATTCATTCAAGTTCGCATATCTACCCACACTCATGATTTGCACAATGAAATTCTTCTCCTTAGAAAGTGTTTGTCCTTTTCAATACCATGAGCCCCTTTTTCAACACCATGGGCCAAAACAATACCATGAGTCTAAAACAACTTGACTCGGTCAATTAGTGGATCATTACCCAATATCATGGGTCAATACCATGGTGGTTACCCTTGGTTTTGCACTTTTTGAGCGTTTAGCCCATATGCGACTTTAAGACGTTATTTTCCGTGTGCATACGCGACTTCCCCTAGCTAACCGCATATACAAAGAGACATACTCTTTTCATCATATTTTGAGCACATTCTGAATTCTTTTTCTTCATCGCTTTCCGTACACACCGTAGAAACATCATATTTTCATCGGAACACATTCTCTTAAGCACAACTTCATCAAGAAGTTTTCATCATCTTCATCAAGCAAGGCTTGCTGACAACACTAACAACATATCGACGATTTATATCATTTACTAAGCCCATCAAGTCAAGCATAACTTCACTGTGTGGTTTGCCATCAAGGACAACACATGTCAATGTCGCATGTCTTCACATATTCATTTAGTGGCTGCCATCAAGGACAACACTCGCATCATATTTCCAACAACACAAAAGACTAACCATTGGGATAAATAACCCTCCGGAATTAAGAATACCAGAAGAATAGTTTTACAACATGTATATAAGTTAAGAGAGCACATTGTCAATCTCATATACTGCGAAACATAAATCGTAGAAACCCCAAGATACAAGATCATATGTTCTATAAAATTCTGTGTGCAATAATATTACACATTTAGTCTTTTCTTCGACAAAGAAAGAACACAAGCAGGAGGATCAAGAAATTAGAATAGCTCAATGAGGTCACTAATTTAAGAGGAATAACCTATACATCGGAGATTAACCGTGAACCTTTAATAGACCCGGCTTCCGGATTTCTTTGGTGTCTCGAGAGACTCCGTCTCGGGTAAAAAGAAAAAGTTGAAAACAAAGTTTAATGGCCATTATTACATAAAACCGAAAATGGACCTTTTCACTAGGCCGAATGATAAAATTTCAACTTCCGTAATTTAAAAATTTAAAATATTTGAAGACCGCCCGGAGAGACTTCATCCTCGAAGGCCATTCAAGTGTGTAAATACCTGGGAGAGGTGAACATTTGATTAAGTATTTTTTAGTCGTGAATACACTTATCGCAGACCAATAAACCTCAGCTAAAGTTTACGCGACCGTAGGGAGAAGCGCACCTGTATTTGGGAACCTCAAGAGTCACAACAAGAAAAGGGTATTAGTGGAAAGATCCTTGTTAGAGAATGTGCAGTACCCACCCAAGTCATATAAGGCCACGGCTAGAACAATACTGCAAAGTGAGGGCTTTAATTACCTCGGAGGATTAGTCATCAACCCAAAGAACCTCCTATATTGAACCCTCGAGACTGCCAAGGAGTAAAATCGTAGAGATTAGCACTGAAAAAAAAAAAACAAATGATAAAATTACTATGAAACTCTCCTTGAACAAGGCTGTACTAGGAAGGAAATTTGTGGAATAAATGAATGGGGTTCAATATCTGAATTACAAACAACACACCTTATTTTCGCAGAAGAGTATTCACTTAACGATCAAACCCTCCCATTGAGGTTTCGCAAGGGTACCTTTCCGGCACAGTCAGAGGTGCACCATCTCTTCCTCGGTGACCTGAATGTTTGGTGAGACGCAAAGAGTGCAGCCATATCCGCATAAGGGTTTGCAGAAAATCTCAAACGAGAAAAATTCTCTAAGCTCGACAATGAACATAATGCGCGGATGTTTAGGTCATTATAATCCACACAAAAACTCGTACCTAGTTTTGGCACCGTTGATCCCACAAGAATCCTATGGCAGAGATCACTACAACTTAGATCGAGATTTATGCCAAAGCACGAGGATCTCATAGTTGTCCAAGTTATTTATGACCAATACCTCAAAATAATAAATAGTCAAAACATGTAGATCAATTCCTTGCAGTTTCCGTGTCATGTTAACCTATATATTAAAACTTATAAAAATACAAGGGTTTGATGTCGACCAATTTGTTTTTAAATATTAAACCTATGATTAAATTGAGGACGGCAGGAATAGAAATGGTAGAGAAAATGTTTAAATTTATTATGTTAAAAATTAATTAAAGACAATAGTTTGGGTATCTTGCGTAAAAACTTTATACAACAAAATACATAGCAGTATAAACTTGATGGGTAAGTCATATTATTAAAGTAGAGTAAGTTTTTTTTTTTTACTCCTTATACTTTCGAGTGTTGCCATAAAAGGTCTAAAATCTATATCATAGAATTGTACATATACATGAACGTATACAATATACAAGGTCTAAAAATGACACTTTCCAAAATATGGTAATCGGCAAATCATTATTGAATATGGAAAAAATCATTATTGTGTTTAATGAAGGAAAAAATTATGAAAATCTTTGAGGGTAAAATTAGAGAAATATTTTTTTAGGTGTATATGAGATTTTTTTTTTTGGTTTACATAATGGGGAGAAAAGAAGAAACAAATTAAGTAAATAAGAGTACACAGCTATATAAGATTAAAGAAATATTTTTTGGTGTATATAATAGATCGCTATAAGAAATGAAATATAACAAAATAAGTAAATAGTATACACAATATTATAATCAAATTTGATTAAAGTTAAAAAAAATAGATAGAGATTACATACATATGAACATGGATAGTTGCTCACAAAGTTGTTGTATACAAATACTTTTTTGATAGCTAATGTAAATAAACAACAAAATATATGTAAAAAAAATGGAGAGAGTAAAATTTCCTTTTGTTGTTGTAAATACTTAATGAAGAAGTTAAAAAACAAGTTAAAAGAACAAAATGACATTCCTTTGTTAAAAAAATCAGCAAGTCCTCGTTAAATTTTTGTGGTCTCGAAAATATTTCTTATGGCCACTGCTAACATTCGGTGACGGTTCACTGTACCGTAATGATAGTAGACATTACCTAAGTAGTGTATATTTTTCAAAATAGCAAATATTGGGATGGAATTAAGAGATAAACTTCAAATTAAACCATATACGTCTATTGTCATGATTTAAAAAAAAAAAAAAATTAAGTTAAACCTACGTATATATATTTATGGTAAAAGATTTGATTTAAATAAAAATTTTCACTTTTCTTTTTTTCTCAAAGTTTAAGATAATATTATATTATTCATAAATAATTTTAAATTAAAACCATTTCAAAAACCAAGTATTTCATCACCCAACACTCATGAATAAATAAAAATAAGTCATTGCCCAACACTCATAAATTAATAAAAATAAGTCAATAAATGTATCATCTATTTTATTATATAAATAAAATAAGTCACAATAGTTTGTATCACTTATTTTATTAAAAAGGTGTGCAATTTAATTGGTTAAAAAGTGTGCAATTTAAATGGGTAATTTCTACGATAGTTTACAAAATTGACGAACATGGTTAAATTAATTTCATAAACAATACATTCATTTGGGCATTTCTTTTAAATACTACAATTTTCATGTTCAAAAAGGTATAAATTTAATTTAACTACTCAGAAATTAAAAGATTTTTAGGATTATCATTAATTTAAAATTTAATTGAATTTTGGCATAAATTTAATTTAATCAATTTCCAGAAATTTCAAAGATTTTTTTGGATTTCACCAATTTAAGATTTAATTTAGATTTTTTGGCATACTACAAATAATTATTTACCAATTTGTCAATTATTTTAATATATATTGAAATTCATATTCATAAATTATTTGATTTAATTTAGATTTTGGGGATGGTCATAAAACAAGTTATTGTGCATTTGCACTTCAGTCTGACTGGGTATTGAAACACATACTAAAGTTTGAATATGAACTTTGTAATCATATGACTTTACTGAAATTCAGCAAAGGACAATGTTCTAGTTAGCAAAAAGTCTTCAAAAAAGAACTTTGATTTAATTCAGTAAAAGTCTTCTAGAGAAGAACTTTTGATTAAAGACACAAGGATGGCCAAGGATTTAACAACTTTGATTACGGTAACAACGATGGACCAGAGATTTATAATGCTTATTAGAATAATAAACTTTCCAAGGCATAATGAGCTGGAAATACGTAAAACAATGACAGCAATATAGTTCTATAAAAATATGAGAATATATAAACAATGAGGGCACTAATCTAAGAAGAATGGAGGCAGGAAAACGCCACTTTTAATGGACAAATGTTGAAAATATATAATTTTTTTATGTTTTAGATAGAAACGAACAATGCCTCATGTTTTCCTTAAAAAATGGGAAGAATATAAATTACTTAGAATTTCTTTTACAAAACAAGAAAAATTTATATCTCTCAAATGTTTTGGAGTCCTATAGAAGTGAACAATGTAGTTTAACTAAACAATGCAAATTCTTGGAAATGGATGACAATATGCAGATTTTACTTGGAAATGGATGGTAACATGCATTTCACGTTTCAGGTTTCCATTTATTAAGCTCCACTATTCTTTAGATATCATGGAAATGGAGTTAAGGTGCCCAAGATTTATTAATGCATTGAGCTCTACTTTCCGTAGAGTGAAATTATTCATAAAGATGTTGCCTACATATTATCATGCACATAGGAAAATAAATTTCGAAACGAAGAAGCAATCGGTTCGTTAGCCCATGTTCAATCTCGCCAATGGCTCGGTAATGGTTTTAGGCTTAGATTACATCACATGGGCCTCACTTTTTCCTCGTCTTGCCCGAGGGCTCCAAGAATCACACAACCGCAAATCTTATTGTTCTAGAAGAAAGATCCTTTCGACAAAATGCAAAACATAAATCGGGCACAATTCTCCCCGCATTAGAAGGACTTAAAATATTGAAAAAACAAGTGCACCATGACCTTGGATAAAAAATTGCAATACCAAGTATCGCAAATATATTGTGACTCCATCAATATATTTATAATGATCACTTTAAAACCACTAATAAATCTAGATTTGACCAAACGTGATTTTAATATATGCGCAAAATTTGTATTTCACATCAATTGTTGGAAATAAATCCCAACCACCACTATGAATAAGTAAAGGGTAACAAACACAACTTCAATTGATTTTTTGTATAGAGAAGTGACTAAGTTTGGATCTAAAATTCCAAGGCGTCTCATGAAATATCCAACAACAGAGGACCCGACCTTTCCTTTTGCGTTTATTTCTTACCCGCCGCATTACATACCGTTTTGCGCGTGTGCGCAACCCACAACTTTTATGTTTTAACTCTCAAGCCTTTCGCCAATGTTAAGTTTCCGCTCGATGTGATATCGGGCAGACCCACCAACCTTTACCACATTTGCAAACCACCGTATTCCTTTGTTATTTGGCTTATTCCTTTCTATTTTTCATTTCACACTTACCATAGTTTTCCGTATCGCCACCCACACTTCGCAAATTATAAGTTTTACCTTTTCCACCGTCCGCAGTACTTCGCAAGATTTTGTTTTTACCTCTTAAGCTACCCGGCGTTAACGTGCACTTCACAAGTTTTACATTTACCTTTTTTTCCACGCACAAGCTATGTTATTTGCGTTGCGATGTGATAGTCCTACCGCACATCACAATCGCAATATTTTAATTTACCTTCACGTACTTAAAGTTATTTTTATGTTGTTTGTGATGCGATTAAAAGAGTAGCATATACAAGTTCAGAGGGCATCACAGATCACACATCGCAAAGCTCGTGAGTTAATGGATAGTGCCCACAAGTTAAATTGTTTTGGATGCGATGCAATGTGCCACGTCACATCACACAACGTGTTTTGGGCCTTCCTCTATCAAAAGATATGTTAAATCTTAAAATCTCTGCATGCGATTTGTGATAGAGCGTTGGATGCGGGTGTATCTAGGCTAAAACATGTAATATTTCAAGTTCACCCTTTTGTGTTTCGAACGTTGCCATGTTTGCTGTCGTGTGTAAATAGTGTAAACAGAAGTGAGGACGATTTTGGTTGTCGAACGTCTCGATTTTCATTGAATTTTTCACGTTCAGTTTCGCATTTTTGTAATAAAAACTATGTATTTTTCATATGTTTTTAGTTGAATAGAAAACTAAATTTCATTTTGCTCTTGTGTAATATGTTGTCTCGTACTTGATTTTTTATTTCTACCTTATAGAATTTGTTGTGGGGGAAAGTACATTTCCCGTGTTTGTTTTGTTCAATATTTCCAACATGGCATTTGCTGCATGTTTTAGGGGTTTCAAGAAAAGAACAAACTCTCTTTACTAAAGAAGTTGAAAGGTTGATTTTTGAGAAGCGGATTTCTCCTAAGTGAGAAGGTTTTTTGTTTTATACAACCAAGAAGGCTGTTTATTTACATAGGCCGAATGGTAGTAGCGGTGCACGAGCTCCTAAAACTACAACTACCATACCAATGGTAAAAATCATGATTATTGGGCCATTACAATGAGGGCCCTGTCATTTCACAAGATATTTGGGAGCCGGTGGAAAATGGTTTTCTGCATCCAACAGATGCAACAACACTAATGCTTTGACACAAGTAGAAGAGACTTGCTGAAAGATAATAGGAAGAAGGGCTCCAAAGCCTCTTCTATACTTTTGGGAAGCAAGACATGACAGAGTATTTTCCCAAGAGCTACAAGAACAACTAAGTCCAAGGAGGCATGGGATATTCTCAAGATAGCCTATCAAGGAATGGAAGAGAAGAAGACAACAAAACTTCAAATGTTTATGAGATATTTTGAAACTTCCCTTCGTATGCAGAGTATGATAGCATAGACTCATTCTTCTCACACATGTGATTGGGTCAAGGCTACCCAAATCGGTATCATCGAGAGACACTTAGGAAAGGAGAACAACAATGGGAGAAAGTGCTAAGACGTCTACAATCAAGATTTGATGTCATAGTAGTGGCTATAGAAGAGACAAAGGACTTCTACAATTTTTCATGGATGAGCCAGCACGTTGATGTTCCAAGTAGAAAATAGATCTAATGTGAGCAATGAACCTACTGAAAATGCATTCAAGGCACAAATGCCTTTTGGTTGAGTTATAGGTCAAGGAAGATCAAACTACTAAGGAAGAGGAAGAATACCACACAAAGGTGGGAAGAAGCAACCCCGCAAGCACAAGTGGAAGGGGAAACAACTAGAACTCAAGTGGCTGACTGCTGTAACCAATCTCAAAAGGATAGGAGGTATGATAACTCTCAAGTCCAATGTCATTATTGCAAAAAGTACCTGCATTATGCCAATGAATGTAGAAAGAAGAAAATGACAGTAAGTAATATACCTAGTGTAAATTTCACAAAAGAAAACCAACTGTGGAAATGTGCTTTTAACCTAACAATGTAGCACAAGATAAAGAAGAAGATGTATGGTTCTTATATTCAGGTTGTGGCCTAACTATACAACTAGAAACATTGCAATGTTTGCCAATCAGATGAGAATGTGAAATCTAAAGGGACAACGAGGACCGATAGTAAAGTCTCTCGTTATGGGGAAAGGAAGAGAAAGAATACCGACAAAGAAGGGAGAGAAGAAGTTCATATCGTATGTCTCAGCAGGAACTCGGGTATGAAATGTGTCCTTCTAAGCATTGGGCACCATGCAAAAGGGCTGCAATGTGTTTTTTTTAAAATGATGTGTGCATAATAATGGGTATACCTCCAAGTAAAAGTGTCATTGCAAGAAGTGTATATCAAAATCAATATAATGTATCCTCTCAAGATCAGACTATACTCTGAAGGAAGGAGGCAACGTAGCTACTGTGACAAGAAATCTTTCAAGAAGATTCTGAAGATGAAAATCGGTTATGGCATTTGAGATTTGGACATCTCTACCCTCAAGGTTTGAACTTGTTGCATGTAAAAGGTATGGTAAAGGGATTACCACTCATGTATAGGAAACTGTGACAGGCCTATGTGAAGGCTACATCTTGGGCAAACAACATGGGTAGAATCATTTCCAATGAAAGAGTATAAGGGCAAAGGCACCCTTCGAGATTGTCAACTCGCATTTGTGTGGACCAATGCAAACAACATCATTAGCCGATAGTCATAATGTCTTAACATTCATAGATGATTACATAAGAAAGACATGGGTCATTTCTTGCATCGGTGAAATGAAGTGTTTGAAAATTCTACCACTTCAAAGCTCTTTGTTGAGAAGAAAATTGGACACTACATAAAAGTGTTGAGAATCGACAGAGGTGGAGAATATATCTCCAAAGACTTCCTTGTCGTTTTCGTCGTGGAGCACTAAGATACACAAGAAATTTACCACAAGGTATACACCACAACAAAATGATGTTGCAGAAGAAAGAATATGGCCATCAAGGGTATACGGGTCGAAGTATGTTGAAGGAAAAGAATTTTCCAAATGAGTAGCTGGGCAAAAGTTGTAAATTGTGCAACTTATATTTTAAATAGGTGTCCAACAAAATCATGAACAAGAGTCCCGTAAGAAGCATGGAGTGGAACAAAGCAGCTTGTCACTCACATGAGAGTATTTTGATGTGGCATATGCACATGTCCCGTATCAATTATGGAGGAGGTTAGACAAAGAAGGGGGAGAAGTGTATCTTGTTGGATACAATGATGAATCCAAGGCCTACAAACTCTATAATTCATCAACCAAGAAAGTTATGATCAACAGAGATTTTCGTCATCGAAGAATGAGCTTGGGATGGAAGTTTAGAGAAGACGATGAATGTGAAGACATGTATGTCTTAAAAAGAGAAAGAGAATGACAACAACAAATGATTCCCTCCATGGTGGCTCCTCCTCCACCCATACAAGAACAAGAAACCACACCGTAAGCAATAGAACAACCTTGAGAAATCAAGGAAGTGCTTCTCCAAGCACACCACATGGATTAAAAAACTCCCTCAAGTTCAAGTGAAACTCCAAGCACATCTTCAACAAATACAAGAAGAACAAGATTCATAAATTTAAGTGAAATCATGAGCAAGAAGAAGATAATAATAATGCTCGTCCGAATTCTTTATTTGCATTGTTTTGTCATGTATATGACACAATCCATTTTGAAGATGGTATAAAATAAGAGAAGTGGATTGAAGAAATGAATGAAGAGATAATTCCAATAGAAAGAAATGACACATGGGAGTTAGTGGACCTCCGCAAGAAAAAGATGTCATTGGAGTGAAATGGGTCTATAAGACCAAAATCAACATTAAAGGGAAAGACAGAAGTGATGCAAGAGCATCCTCGCTGATTTTCATTAAAATATTGTGTAATTAGGGGTGATGTCTTTTTAATTATTTTATAAATTATTATGCTCATTTTTAATAAATTGAGAGAAATATCCGAGTGTGAGGTTTATTGTAAATATTCTCTTAATAAATTGAGGTGATATGTGTGGAATTTTTTGGCAGATATTTTAGGGATTAGAAATTTCGTAAATGGAATTTAATTGAGTCAAAGAAGGGATAGAGATATTTTAGGATTTGCTGAGATTTGTGTGGAGGAAAATCATGGATTCAAATTAATCCATAATTATAAATATGAATCTTGTGTGAGGATGGAGTGACAGAGAGAGACACAGAGAGATAGACAGAATGTGTGAGAACTTATGTAAAGGGGGAGAGAGTCGAGAGGCCAACAATTTGCTATATTCGGCCAAAGAAGGGTTTGCATTTATAAATTTATAATGTATTTTATGCAAGTATTTTAGTTATTATTCAAGCCTACATATGGTTTTGAGTTGATTCTAAGTAATTTTTATAGATATTATAATGACGAAATCGATTGAGGGTTTCTTTTGTAAAAGGACAATGTAATATGTTGTATGCGTGCAAGTGTCCGATGTTTGAAAATATCTACATCATTTGGTATCGCAGCCAAAAAGCCGCATGTTCTATGTTTTTTTTTTACTGCATTATATCATACATATATGCCTAGAAAAGTGTATTAACTAAGTGTGAAAGTATGAGCAACGGAACCACGTCGATGGTGAAGTCATGATGAAAACTAACCAACAGAGGAAGCAACGAGCCAACGAAGGAGACAATCCAATGTTGTAGACCGAATACAGAGGCAGACGAACATTGAATGCGACATTGTGGAATGCCGGAGATGATGTCAAAGGAAAATCGAAAACCAAAGTTGACGTACAACATCTTGGAAAACCGAAAACTAAAGATCGCAACTAGTCAATGTGTAGGCCTCCTCATTGGCAGTGGGACCGCATTACAACTCGACGTCGTCACAAAGTGGGAGTTGGGAGGGTGATGACAAGGTGAATTTTCATTCGTAACTATGTCGATGCATTGCAAGTGCGTGAAATTACAAATTCATAATCGGTAAGTTAGCATTCTAGCAATTGAGATGTCCATTCCGAATTCATAATTGCGTTATAGTCTCAGAAGTGCGTGTAATTTTCAGGCACCTTTCTTGTAGGAACACCTGCATTCAATCTCATGTTGTGAATTTTCGCAATGCCATTACATTGATAGAGTGTGAAGATTAAAATGTAAATTATAAATTGGAGATATAGATGCGCTACGAGATAGGTCGCAGCCTTGATATTTTATGGTTTTAAAAAAATTCGTAGTTGCGCATCAAAAAGAGCCGCAGTTGTGATTCATATCTCACCCAATTTAAATTGCAATATTGTATTGTAATAGTCATGGTGAGATATTTGTGAGACAAACACAGGAATGATGGACTCCATAACATGTGGAGAGTTGAAACTTTGGTTCTATGTTTGATATAATGTTTTACTCCATTGGATATTAACGTGCACATTAGTTGATTGCACCAAGGAAAAGAGCATCCAAAAGAATACGAGATGAACATAAAAAAATCCATATGTTTGTGGTTCTCTTTTCAAATTATATACCAATAAGATAAGGTTGGTCAGACTTGTCTCTTTTAAGGCGTTGAACTTTTTTTTTTGAAGATATGCGTTGAACACGTCGGTGTAAAGCGTGGAAGACCCTTATTGAAGACTCGAGATTGTGAAGTGTTTTTGAGTTCATGACACCTGCAAGTTTTGTGTGAAGATCTATGGAAGCATGTAAGAGAGAGGCTTTGTGGAGCATGTGGATCTGAATTGTGTGCAAAGATAAGTCCGGAACATAGAACTTTCTAAGACCCTCGTAGTTGTTATCCAGTCAAATGGCGTAAAGAGTTACAAAACCAAAATTGGTTTTCATGTAGGGCCATGGTAAGGTACATTGTTTGCATAATTTGTTTTGAGTGTTTCGGTATGAGAAATTGGATTAAGAATGAAATCAATGTGATATATCCTCGTTGCACACATTTATCCATTTACCAAGGTATGCATAGTTTCACTAGGTGTGAAATTGCAATCGATTGTTGAGGTTGAGGCCAAATAAAACAAGAAGAAACGATATTGTTGCCCTGCGAATTGTGTTATGATTTCTGAGTTTTTTAAAGAGTCATATGTTCACAATGCCCGAAAATTATGAAGAAAATGAATTGTTGAAGAAGTGTTTGACCTTTGCCGATTGAGATATGATGGCAGCATTCGAGAGCAAGTGTCGAAGGTAAATGTTGGTAGCCGGGTAATGGGCCAGCATGGAATGTTAAAACAAGTGCAATACCACCACAAGCATAGGCTATGTGATGTTGGGATAAGCGTTTATAAACCTTTTGTTGATTGATTTGGAAGAAAACAACGTTTGTGGGCATCCTTACGTACTTTAAAATTTGGATGATTAAATTCCCCTCTTTGCCATATTTGAGAAGTTAAGTTTTTTGTAAATTTTATGAAAGAGTAAAATCAATCCAAAAAGTTTTGGAATTGAAATACATCCTTAAAATTGGATGAAAAAATATGGTTCAAGTGCGGTTGTGTTTATTGTCGCAAGAGAAATATGTTGATGCCACCATGTTAAAAGGGTTTTGGAAAATTCCTATGAAGGAATTGGTTTGTACACCTAAGAGAGACTTGCTGTATGAGAACCATCACTACAAGAAGGAGTCGCATGGAAGTACAGAAAATTTTTGCGTCAAGATGACTGGTGTTGAAGAGGTTATGGTATGAAGGGCATGCAAATATTCATAGTGATAAGAACTGTCATATGAATGAACCGGAGAATTGACATTGCAAAGAAAATTTTTATTGAAGGGAGCATAAGGTATGAAAACTCATTTCAAAGAGGTATTTAAAAAAGTTGAAAATTAAATGGTTTATTTTATTTTCATCATAAAATAAATCTGGGAAAAGTGGAGTGCATTTCGATTTGTTAGCTTAAGTGTCATGTGAAGTGATAAAGGGAGATGATGTAATTAGTGACTTATGATATTATCATAAGAATGAGTATGAGAGAGAATTGGTAAGAGGAAGATTTTACATCATGAGAATGTATTAAGGGTGGATGTTTCTTAGTATATTGTATAACTTAAAATTAGAGTCAAAATATCCACTATTGTAATTATTAGCTCAAGCCTTGAAGTCAAATCATATGTTAAGGTCAAAATGAAAATTTGGATAGCTTGGAGTTAAGTTAAACCATTGAGTTATTGTACAAGAGGGTGTATTTTTCTATCCAAGATGAAGAGTTGATGTTAAGTCCGCAGTCAAAGAGTCTTAAATCAAGTCAAAGGTTTGAAATGTACTGGGTGCATGATTGGCTAATCCCCGACACCCAAAGAGTTGGTCATTGTAACACAAGAATTACTAAAGTTGTTGTTTGTAGCAAAGAGGAGCAAGAGAGTTTCCGTAAAATGATTCCAAGATAGAGAATCGAAAGAGGTCAAGCACAGGAAGAGAGTCATAGATTGCTGGATGGCAGCAGGAAGGTTTGTTGAAAAGTGGATTGAATGAAAATCCACACGTGAACAGATGAAGTTCACGTAAGGAGGAGAATATAATCGGTGATAATATTTCCGCAGGTTTTTAGAAATACCACAATAGAAGAAAGAAGAAGGAAAATGCCAAGGAAAATGGCATATGGAAGCATGGATCGATGAATAAAAGAGTGAGAGGAGAAATATGAGATAACATTTCACCTTGGGTTATCGATGGAATTGTTATGCAGAGAAACAAGAAAGACCAGGGACATGGTTGGACCATGAGGAAGAAAGTGAAATGGAAGAGACTTATGCAAAGAGGGAACAATAGTAAACATACAGCTTGACAAGAGATGAGGAAGCCCAAGCAACATGATGAGTGTGAAATTGAGATGGGAAGAACTCGCAAGAACCGAGTTGAAAATGGAAGTTTCCATTTATGGCCCGTATTGAAGGTGAAATTCGGGGTGAAGAGATCAATGAGAAAGATCTCATGGACTATTGGAATAGTTCGAAGAATTATGTTGACAAGAGAAGAAGATGAGGCTATGAAGCCTTGCATTTCAAACTCCTAGTTTGTGTATGTTTACAGATGTGTAGAAGATGATGGACAATTCAGTGAAATTGTTACGGTAAATTAAAGAAACGCTTGAGGTGAAGTATGATGGAGAATGCCTTTAAGAGAAGGAAGTTACCGATTTATTGTGCTGCAATGAAATCTTAGATGAATTCCTATTCGGTGTAAGACAATGCACTGAAGTCACAGGGAGTGCATGATAATGAAAACGCCGAAGTGATATTCGAGGAGGTAAATAAATGAATTTGTTTAATGAAATTGATGATAGAATTTTGGTACAGGATGATACATAAAACAGATAACTTAGAAGGATTTCAAAAGAAGAATGAAACTCGGGAATGAAGGTTTTGATGGAATGTCGGAAAGATTTCCCACATGTGAATAAAATTTCTTGGAAAGATGGCCGTGAAACCCGAGGGAGAAGTGAAGTCATGGTAACTCCGATACGTAAGAGATTACGCTTGCCATGCATGATATGGATGAATTTTTTTTAACATTTATAGAGTTGAGTGAATGTTATAACTTTTCAAATAATAATGTGGTTGTAGTACAAAAGGAAACATTAATAAATATGATGTTGAAAGCCGAGAAATTGAGCAGTAAATTATTCGAATATGAGATGAAAGACCAGAGCAACAAGAAAGCAGGTCCTTAGAGACATATGGAAATAGAAGCATTATTCAGTGTGATGTATGAAAGTGGGCGAAATTCCAAAGAGGATTTACCGAAATCTTAAGGTCTATGATGGGAGATTGGTGCTTCTAAGCAGCAAAAGAGGCAACAAAGGTCTTATATTTTTAAAACTAATAGTTTGTTGATGAATGTAGGTACAACATCGTATAGGGAAATTTGTTACTATAGGATCAATCAATGACTATAGTTGTAATCAAGGAGAATTCTCAGATTATTCTTCATTTCGTAAAGTTGAGTGTTCAAGGTAATTGGAGACTAAATATCAAAAGAAGAATTACTCGAGGGATTGATGATGGAATCCGATTGACAGAAAGTGAGGATGTTGGTGATGAATTACAAAAGGGAGTTGATACTTTAAATACCAATGAAAAAACAAGAGTTTGGAATCCCTAGAGGGAATAATTCATCGAGACTTGTGGTTGTCCCATGTTGCCAGTAAAAGTGGCGCACTTGCGTACGTGAGTCTATGGAAACTTTTCTACATGGGGAGTCCGATGCAAGAGCATCCCCGCTTTATTTTCATTAAAATATTGTGTAATTAGGGGTGATGTCTTTTTAATTATTTTATAAATTATTATTCTCATTTAATAAATTGAGAGAAATATCTCGAGGTGAGGTTTATTGTAAATATTCTCTTAATAAATTGAGGATACAAGTGGAATTTGTTTGGGTAGATATTTTAGGGATTAGAAATTTCAAGCGGAATTTATTGAGTCAAAGAAAGGATACAGATATTTTAGGATTTGGTTGAGATTTGTGTAGAGAAACCATGGATTCAAATTAATCCATAATTATAAATATGAAGCTTGTGTGAGGATGGAGGACACAGAGACGCAGAGATATAAGAGGAATGTTTGAGAACTTATGTAAAGGGGCGAGAACCAAGAGGCCAACAATTGTTATATTCCGCCCAAATAAGGGTTTGTATTTATAAATTTCTAATGTATTTTATGCAAGTATTTTAGTTGTTATTCACTTCTCTTCATATGGTTTTTAGTTGATTCTAAGTAATTTCTATAAAGATTATAATGTTGAAATCGATTGAGGGTTTCATAAAAGGGACAATGGAATCGTTGTATGCGCAAATGTTCGATGTTTGGCAGACCCTCGCATCGCAGAGGAACAAAGAGATTATGAGGAAACATTTGCACCAATTGCAAGGATAGAGCTAGTGCGTACAAGAACTATAACAAGACAACAAAAGTGGAAGGTTTATCAAATGGCTGTAAATCCATATTATTGGAATGGAGTGTTGAAAGAGGAGGATATGTTGAACAAACCTCCTGCTATGAGACAAGGCGAAGAACACAAAGTGTGTAAGTTGAAGAAATATTCTTATGGGTGTAAGAAAGCACCAAGAGCATGGTACAATAGGATTATGCTTACCTCGATAAACAATGGGTTTGACAAGTGTGATGTAGAACCCATACTCTACATATAAAAGAAAATGATAGTAAAAATCCTTATTGTTGTTTTATATGTAGATGAATTATTTTTTACAAGCAATGATGTTTCTTTCTTTGTTTATTTTAAAAACATTCATGAAAAGTGTGATTTGAAATGAATGACTTGGGTTTATTGAGACACTTTTTTGGGATAGAAGTAAAGAAAAAAATGAAAAGGGAATTCTTTATTTCCCAAGAAAAATATGTTGCAAAAGTTTTAAATAGGTTCAATATCAAAACAAAAAATCAACAACAACTCCAATTGTCATGGGGTTGAGGTTAAGCAAGGAATATTAAAGAAGAATGTCAACCCGACATTGTACAAGAGCATGGTTTGGAAGTCTAATGTATTTGACCGAAACTACTCGATATCATGCATGCCGTAAGTCTAATATCTAGATTCACTTCGAGGTTACCCAAGGAGACACACTGGATACAAAAGCCAAGAAAATAATGAGGTGTGTAAATGGAACAAAGGAGTATGGTGTTCTATACTCCCAACCGATAATTTTAAGTTGATCGTTATACCGATAGTGATTGGGAAGGAAGTGTAGATGATATAAAGAACACATATGGATATGTGTGTTTCATTTGGGATCGTAGAGCCATTTCCGTTGGCTTCCAAGAAGCAACCAAGGTTGCACTATTAACAAATGAAGATGAATATGCGCAAAGAACAACAACAACTCCGTCAAGCAATTTGGATGAGAAGGATGTTGAGAGATTTATGTCACGAGAAAGACAAAGGAACCACAATTATTTTGATAACAACACAACAATACCATTGTCAAATAATTATGTTTTCCACAAGAGAACAAAGCATATTCATGCAAAGTATCATTTTATAAGAGAACTCAAGTTAACAATGGTGAGATTGTTTTGAAAAGATTGGGTGTCGCAGGAACAATGTGATGATATCCTCGACAAATCCGTTGGGACAAAATAGTTTTGTTTGTCTTTGCATGTTGTCTAGGAATGATTGATGGCAACATTTTTTATTAAGGAGTGTTGAAATAACTCCCAACTAATGCCATGAATAAGAAAATGGCAAAGAACCCATAACTTCAATTGAATTTTTGTGCAGTAGAAGGACAAAGCCCATATTTTAAATCCTAAGGCGTTTCATCAAGATCCAAACAATGAGGCACCTAGTCATTCCCTTCCGTGTTTATTTTTTACCTTTCCTGCGATTACTTACCTTCTGCGCCCTCGCAAAGGCACTGCGCTTTTATGTTTTAACTCTCAAGCATTTTGCCAATGTTAAGTTTTCGCTTAATGCCATATCTACGGACCCACCAAATCCCTACTACACATTTGTAAACCACCGCAATCCTTTGTTATCTTGGCCATTCATTTCTATTTTTCATTTCAGTACCTTCACCATAGTCAGACGCCACCCGCACTTCTCAAATTATAAGTTTTACCTTTTCCGCCGCCTGCTAGCAGTGCACTCCTCACAGTTTTTTTTTACCTCTTATGCCACTCACAATGCGCACTTCGCAAGTTTTGCACTTTACCTTTCCGCCGTCCGCAAGTTATGTTATTTGCATCGTGATGCAATAGTGCTACCTACACGCAATCACAACATTTTAATTTTACCTTCCACCGCCGTGCGAAAAGTTATTTTATGTTGTTTACGATGCGATCACACAAGAGGGGCACGTGTCAAGATAAGGAGGGTTACCATAGCCTATACATCACAAAGATCAGAGTTAACCCGATAGCGCCCACAAGTTAAATTTTGATGCAATGCGATGTGCCACATCACATCGCACATCGAAACTTTTAAGTCTTTCTCGTATCGCGCATATGTTAAATCTTAAAATCACCGGTATGCAATTTGCGATAGAGCGCCTGATGCGATGTGGTCTCAGCCGAAACATATAATATTTCAAGTCCGCCTTTTTGTGTTCTAAACACTTTGTACGTTGTTTCCTGTGTAAACAACAAATGTATGAAGGACGATTTTTTTGTTGAACGTTTGATTTGCAATGAATTTCTTTTCAATGCTCAAAGCTTAAGCTATTTTGTATAAAAACTATGTATTTCCATATGTTTTTTAGTTGAATAGAAAACTTAATTTTGTTCCACTCTTGTGTAATACGATGTCTCCGTATTTCACCGTTTATTTCACATTATAGCATGACTCCCTTCGTGTTGTGGGGAAATGCATTTCTCCGTGTTTGTTTTTTTCAATATTTCCAACAAATTGTATTTCAAATATGGGATCAAAAACAAATTCCGAGGGAATAAATAATATATGAGTGGCCACCGACTCATACTCCGGGCCTCCTCGACCACAATGCTTAACTTTTATGCCTACGTAAAATTAAGAGGATGTTAAGGGTGGAAGAGGGAATTCATAAAATAGAGATCATGATTATATGGTCAAATGACCACTAACCCGCTTTTTCGCTTTTTACACACAAAGACATAAATTGTTGCTAATAGAATTTCTCCCGAAAGGTTTTAACAATGAAACCAATATCCCCATGTACAACAAAGTCATTCAGCTTTGCTTTTCAAAACAAACAAATTTTCCATACGTGTTTAAAAGCTTTAGTGCAACTATGTCCTCGCTAATACCAATGATTCACTATCGTAGTAATTACACCGATTCTAGGAGGAGATTCATGGATGAAATGAATATGAAACTAAGTGGAATAAATAGGGGGCAAGGGTGGCACCGTTGTGGTTGAACCCGTTGAAGCACTCGTTGATCCACCAATGGCATCGTCTCGTATCCGAATGACATCTCGAGAAGCTTGGGGGACATGGAGCAATGCACGCACTATGCTCGTCTAATGCGTATGAAATTTCTTCCGACATGACATGCACTTTCATCTCCGCATCACCCGTGTGTTTCTCTATGGGATCTTGATGGTGCACCTCACACCATTTATCCACTTCTTGTATCAATCGTTTCGCCGCAGAAGCTCGACAAATTGAGAATCATATTCTAGAGGGAAAGGAGGGTTTTAAGGGACTCTTTTTGAATCTTGATCAATGTAGCCTCCTCCGCGAATTTATATCAAATTCACAAACACATACTAGAATTCCCGTGATCAATCTAGCCCCGTGCTGATAAACATATGGTAATTTACCAAACTACATCATATTTGATGACTCTCCGAACTAAAAATACGTACTCGTTTGAAGCTTTCAAAGAAACTTGTCTTTTTTTATCTATATAATGTGGCTCATACAAGTGTTGAACATGAAAATAATGTTACAAGTGGCACAATGCATGATCACACTAGCGAAAACTAAAATGAATTGATAGGAACTAAATTAATAATGTCTTTGGTTAGATGTCAAATACTTTTAATGTGAAATGTCCGAATGTCATCACATAATATACAAATTTGCAATTTAATTTTAAAATATACTAACATTAAAATATACTTTTATTCTATAATAAATTTTTTTGGGTTGATGACATCTTGTTATACTTTAATTTTATACCCCGTTAACGTTTATTCCATAATACAATTTCTATAACCCACGAAAGGGATTTTATTTAGTCACTCACACCCATTCTCGTCATTCCATTAAACTTACACGTCGGTCCATATATGCTCAATATTTGCTTCTTAGGCTTTGGATCTAAGGTAACTACCGACCTCACTTCGTCGAGAAGTCTCATTTTGTTTCCAACAAGCGCATTTGCTCCGCAACTTTTGGAAGGCAACTTAACAATAACACCTCTACCAAAAATAATCGTTTTTCATATCTAAATCATTGTTTAGCCGAATGAGGCTGAACAAAGACCAAGGCTTCAACGAATAGAAGGAACTTACAAGCACACCGTGGTTGCACAAATTTCCGAGGAAAATGTTCCCGAAAACAACTCCAGTTGTCCAAAGTTGGTACCGCATTCAAAAATTTGGATTGAATCTAGTGTCACCTTGTCTCGAGAGGAGCCCTTGGTGAGAAATTTATTTAATATTCATATTTATTGGCCGGAATTTACTTTTTAGAACGTGTTCTAACTTATATGTTTCACATCTCATTCTTTAAATGTAATATTTAATCCATAAAATTCAATTCCCCGAACTCTACTCATTTATCGATAACGCTAGATGCAAAAGTTTTAGAGCGTAAATCTAGACTCTATTGAATGCGCATGATTTATTTCATACCCGTGTGTTTTCTCCGTTATCTAATACTCGTTGAAATGAAATAATACGATTCAAAACTTAAAAATACCTAAATACGTACGTATACATATTTGATACCGACTTATACATCTCATGGATACATAAATATGCAATTTGTTCCAAATTTTAGAAGAATTTAAAATGTCTATTGCTTGAAATTTTGGAATGTAGTTTATATTTATATATATTTTTTTAGTATTTGGGATTTTAGCACCGTAATTTTTTTGGGTTTGTGCGTTCATACCTATTTACTTTTTATTTTTATTTTTTCTACTTTAAGCTTTCTGGGTGATTGAGGATAACCACAAGGAAAATACCTCTAACAGGTTACAAAGGAGGTTTTTAGCAAGTTATGTAACTGGCTAAATTGCTCGGGAAAACATATGCTACCATGTCCATTTCCGGTAACAAGAGGTTTTGGATGAGATTTAAATTCGAAATTCAACACAACTAAAAAAATGGGCGGTCGCAGGTTATTACGGATGTTTTTTCATCAAAGGTTTTATTAGGTTTTAACGCACCTACAGACGCAGACACTCGTACCCAAGGTCAAGGAGAACGCACCGGTCCATTAAGGGAAAATACCAGACCGGGTTCGGTGTTGGTGATACAACGCACTCGGGCCATTCCCACTAGTCTTGGGATTCTGAAAGCAAGGCTCATAGGTTGTATCAACATGCCGACGCATATGCTTATATAAACGCCCTCGTGCATTGTATCACACAAGTGCACCGAGGTTTACAATTGGTATTGGTATTCGTGCTGGCAAGTAAATATGTCATACAAATGTACCTGCTTATCGACATAAATGCCCTGGGCAGGTACTATCACAATAAATGCACCAAGATTTGTAATTGGTGATTTTTATTCGTGCGTGCCTATTGGTCATCAAAATGCACTAGTGCGTATAGACGTAAAAAATGTCATGCATAGTATCACATGTATACACTCTAATTTATAATTGGTACGTATTCATGCGTGCTCATAGGCGTGAATGACACGTGCGTATATATACATAAACACACCGGAACGCCCGTACCGCACAAACGCCCGATATTTTTAACCGGTTTTGGTATTTGTACCCCGATAGGTATTAAAATGCACCTGGTGCGCTTTAATAATACAAGCTAACGTTTTCATTTTTGTATTTTTTAGAAACACCGACTCCGTGCGTTGCAATTATTGTGATTTTTTTAAATTCATTATTCATCAAAAGTTGACACATATTATAACAATATTCATATGAATTAAATTTTTATTACTACATTTGAGAATGACAATGGAGAACGCAATAGCGATACAGAGAACACAATAGAATAAATTAAAACATTTTTTATTATATATATATATATATATATGAATAAGATATTATTTGTCATACAAATGGGACAATATTGGTATCCCTTTATCTTCAATTGGGACACTATGTCCATTACATTAAAGAAAATGTTTGATTTCATAGGACATTTTCCAAAAATAGTACAATGCCTTGCTTTATACCCAAACATAGTGATCAGCCCTTCACTTGAACTACTATCAATAACACCAGAGCTACTTCCATGACTTGGGTATTTTCAAAAAAATGTTTTGTTCACGACGTTGATTATTTTCTTCTTCTTCACTTTCTTCCATCTACGTACATAAAAATATACTATAATGAGTGTATATACATTGGTGAGAATAATGAAAATTGCAATATTAAATAATATACATCAATGTAAATTGGAAAAGAAATGACGTACCACAGTAACAATTGACTCATAAACTAGACACATTCTTTCAAACCATGTAACATGCCATCTTTCGAAGATTTGATCCGTACATGCCAGTTGTCACACTTTGTTTCCCAGTTTTATACCTCATAAGAAACTTATATATTTAATATAAACATTTTTTTTTTAAATTAATTATAGATCGAGCTAAGTAAAACAAGATCGATAGATGTTTACAAATTCCATAATTAAATTCGATATGCTAACATATATGCACAACCTATATTTAAACCAATTTCAATCAATTTCTTAATGGTTCTTCATTGTATGTTAGCACTCGTTTGGAGACATTCAATGATGATTTTTTAAACAAACTTAAAAATACAAAAATGAAATCTAGTTAAGTTGTTATAAGGAAGTAACAATTACTCACAAACTTAGATATCAATCATTTTCTTCCTTGTCGTCTCCGTTTATGTGGCCGAATGTCTCCATTTTCTTTTCTTTTTTGGTAAGAAAATACTTGAAAATTAATATTTAATGCTAAAATTGTTTATTTATTTTACCTAATGATCAAAAAATTCAAATGATTACATATTGCATTGAAGTACGTTGTCATGGAGATGGTTCCTCTCGCAATGCAATTTTGTCCATTTATTCGAATTACCTCCTTGTACACCTTTTTGGACATTCTACCTGGCATATATTTCCTCGATATCGCCGTTCATCTTTTTGAGACTTTCATAATCTTCGAAAATGTAACATGACAATAAACTATTTAATTCTTATATTGATATATTAAAAGTAAGTATAACAAAAGTGATATTTATAAATAATTATAGACAAACATCTAAAGGAATATTACTTTTTCATTCCTTCTTTTTGGTTGTTGTACATTTTTGCTATTAAAAGTATGACATGTCTCATTGACCAATTCTCCGGAAACTTTTCCTATAGTTTACATAAAATATGGTTCTTGGAATCATTGGATTGGTTTTTTATCAGAAGTGGAAAGAACATCTATACATTCATTCCACTAGATCCCTCAAACATTTGTAAAAGTTTTCCCCCCCTTTCATTAACCTCCAACACCACCTGCATTTAGCCAAGGAGCAATTCATTTTCATTTGCATGTTCTATTGTTTTTATTTTCTTAGAACAAATTCCTTTTTCGAGTTGTTGGTCCCTCGTATAACATTAAACAGAGGTCAATTAATAGGGATTTGCTCACACATGTTATCTAATAATTTAATTATATTATTAATGACAAACTATAAAAAGAAAACTCATATCGGGATCAATAGTATTTTTTCATTCACCTCGATTCATCCTTTTGGCAATTTTCCCATCAAGTTTATATGTTCTTCGGTCCCAGATCAAAAATAATCTTATCGAGCTTCGTCATTATGGTTCTCATGATACACATTAAACAATACATATTATTTAAACTTACTAATAGTTCAAAAATAATTTTTGTAAAAAATTTACAAAGAATTTGTCTTTTTTGATTTCGATCTTTGACGTGTTATCGTATTTTTGTTACTTGATCTATTGCCGGCCATTTCTTTAACAATATCAAACCTATATCGTATCAATAATAAATTTTTAAATAAACTATCAACTTCTCGCTAAAAAAAAAAACCTAAAAAACTCGGTGCACCATTCATGGTGAACGCATTGATGTTTGCATGTATGTCTTTACCACGCATCGCAAAAACAATATAATACACCATGGTGCTCTATGTCAACAAGAAGCCGTGTGTTACATGTCAATGACCGTACCTGCTAACCATCATAAAAATAATAAAAATAGTCTAGTGTTAGTTTTTTTAGCATAAATCGCTATATTTTACATATGGTGCAATGTTAAAAAATATTATTTTTTCACATTACTTATCCTGGTGCTCTTGTTAAAAATACAGCACCGTTGCGCTACCTTACATAGGGCGCACCGATGCACCGTTTTTTTTTTTTTTTTAAATCATTCCAAGGCCGATGGATTAGGATACGAATATGCTAATCATCCCATCGATTGCAAGTTCCTAGTCTATATTTAGAAATACAAACCTTATAAACATAAATTGAAAAGTCCTAATTTAATCACAAAATAAAGAAGAAGAAGAAAGGGGAGAAACAAAAGAAAGTAAGGTTTAATTTTCGAAAGTTTTTTTTTTTTCGAAATCGAATGCTGCGGTGCGTCATAATGAAATAGTGCAATCTCTGCCACATGCTTTTCTAACTTTTTATGATAGAACTTTCCCCGGTGTGTCAGATAATGCAGCCGCCCGGTGCACCTTTCGGCATGGGTGGCGCATCGAATTTTTTTTTATTATTATTTACGCAAGGGCCGACATGGATTGGGATACGACTATGTAGGTCAACTTGTTCGTTGGATGTATTACGTTTATATTTAGCAATATAAACCCTATAAAATATAAATTGAAAGCCCTAATTTCGAAATCGTTGTTATGAGAAGACAAAGTGTTAAACAAAAATAATGTAGGGTATGTTTGTAAAATGGTTTTTTTTCAAAAATAGCACGTTGTACCTGTGCCATAATGTAATAGTGCACAAAAGCTATATCTACATATGGTGCACCGATAAAAAAAAATTTGTTTTTTAATTTTTTATCATTATAAGGCTCTACCTGTGCTAGTATAACCAAGTGCACCGTGCGTAATGTTACGTAGGATGACTATTAAAAAAATATATATTTTTTAGACGCAAGGGCCAACATAGATTGGGATCCGAATATGCAATTCGTCTCATGGGTTGGATTTATAATGATTATATAAACCCTATAAATCTAAATTGAAAAGAAAGAGGGGAAAAAATGCGTAAACAAAAGAATCTAAAGGTTTTGTTTCTAAAATTGATTTCTTTTTTTATTTTTGTTTCGAAAATTTTAAAAGGTAAAACCCACAAACAAAAAGTAAAAAATAATAAGATTTGATTTTGTATTTTTCTTCATAAAAAACTAGAGAAAAAAATAAAATAAAACAATAGACTTTGATTTCTTATTTCATTGCATAAAAAAAACCTAAAAGTACAAAAAAACAATAAAGTTTACTCACGCGTTTAAAATTCTATGGTACAAGGTTTGAATTACCAGAGGTTTGGGACCCATTGTCTCAATACTCGTTAAAAACGTATTTCCTTGCTCCATAGTGCTCTCATGCATTGTTTGCTCCGTATGGTATCCCGCAAATCTCTCCGGTTGATTTTTTTTTAAAAATAGTGAAATAATGAAAAGTGTTTAAGATTAAAGAAATTTTTTATGAAATTAGATTTTTAAAAATATTTTGCAGCCCAATTTTCAATTTACCATTTTTTTTTTCACTTAAAGAAAATAGGTTGCACTTTTTTTTTATTGCGCTTATTCATTTAATTGAACTCGCACCTGCTACTTGTTACAAAAGACCTGGGCGCAAAATAAATAAATCGACCGGCAGTATCATCTAATGAAGATGCATCAATTACATTTAGGTTCAGGCACCAATTTTTGTTGTTGTTTTTCTCAAATGCAAGTAGAAAATATCATATATTATATGAAATGGATAATTCTTCAAAATCCAAATTTCGTTCCATAATATTTCTCAAAGTCCATCGTGGAGTTCTCCCTAATCCATGTGGAGACATAATATTTACTCTGATTTGTTTTATTTTTTCACTATCTAATTGAATTTATGTATGTTTTTTATCCATTTAGTCAATCATGCACAACTTAATTAAATTTATAATGTATACAAATTTATGTGTCTGCGCATTCATCATCGAGTTCATATGCACAAAATTATATTCAAAAAGTATTGCTCCAAAACATCGAAAGTTCTTATCAGAGTCGTACACTGCAATATTGCGTTGGTAGATGAAAAGGGGATGTACCGTCAATTTCCGCCAATTGTAATTATATTGCATCTTCTAGCCACAATCCCGTGACAATGATGGTAATTATAATTATAATTGTTTGGTATATATATTGATTTTTGATATGTAATTATTTCAACGTCAAACCAATTTATAATCATTTAATATTGTCAACGTGGTTAAAAATCGATATCATAATATTTTGTACTAATCATGTTCAATTTTTGTTTTTTAATTATTAAGATTCTAGTGATGATGAACGACCTACCTACCATCTTCCGTTGCACCCCACGACAATTTCAAATAGAGATAAGATTGAATTAAGAGAAAAATCGAAGAGGAACGATACTAAGAATGGTTGAATCAACCACCGATTCAATTCCCGCTACGCTCCGTATTCACTAATCAGGAAGACTACAAGAATAGTAGTTCTTCACAAGCTGGAAATGGAGACAATCAAATAGAGGTTGGTATGGATGATTACTTAAGGGATACGACCGGGCCATGGAGACAATGTTGTTAGATGCATTCCAAAATGATGATCAGCTAGGGGATGATGCTCATATTGTCGACACCTGAAGCCTTAAATTTGCTTCCACCACCCCTCTCTTTGGACCCGGTGGTCACCAAAAGTCTACCCAAATTGGGGACAACGTATGTTACCGTACAACTTGAAAGCAAAAGTTTGTCTTGTTGAATGCATGTTTCTCGTAAATTTTGAGGTAAGTTACCATAAAGTACTTTTCCTTATATATAAATTTGAAATATAATCAAGACACCGCAATGAACATTACAAATGTTAAATTTTATGAACATTAATAATTATATCGACATTAATGTACATTTATTAATATAGTTTTCCATGATCACCAACTACGGGTTATTCAAAGATAAGGTTCTTCCGAGTGATAATGTCTTGCTCAGAGTCAAGTGAAGAGGCAAAAAAATTGTTGAAAATGTTGGGTGTTGAGTACATATCATATCATGCATGTCCAAATGATTGTATTCTATATAGAGGAGAATATGTATAAACACATGTGTCCTAAATGTGGGCATGACAGACACAGCAAATCAAAAAGAAGGGTAAATCACGTACCGGTCCTCCTTTTTAAGATATTGAGGCACATGCCTATACTCCCAAGGATTCAAAGGCTCTTCGTTGCAAATAATTAGCTATGTTGGTGGATGGAATGCCTCAGCTACGTATGAGTTGAGAGTTGGTGTGCAACACCAACTAATTCCATAGCCATGAAGCATATAGAGGATACATGTCCCGAAAAATTCAAGAATGAAGTATGAAGTCTATGGCTCCAAGATAGCCATGGATGCATGCCAACCCATATTCCCTCCGGTAACACCAAATATTTTGTCTGGCTTGTAGTAGTGATCAATAACAATATCCCCCCCATGGTTTTCCATGAAGAATGGACATCTTATGTTGGCTCTCATAGCTCCCCGTAGAAGACAAGTGAAGAATATGAATGTCTACTTACAACCACTCTGGTAGATGAATTGAAGGAATTATGAGATGGGATAAATGTATATGATGTATCAATACCCATCGCAAGAGAGAGTGAGGTTTAATATTGTATGGAATATGTGCTTACACGACACACATGATTATCCAGGCTTAGGAGTTTTCTCTCGGGTAAATTACATTTTTAATTTATTTATTTTTTTATATATAACGTAACAATATTATTTCACATATTAGTTATTTAGTTCATTAAAATATTATTTGTTCCGATCTTCAAGATATTCTTTAATGTGCCATGCATATTAATTAATGTATAAAAATATAATCCTCATTGTGTCTTGTAACAAAAGGGTATTTTGGATGTAAATGTTGTGGATCATCTCTCGAAAGCTAGATGGTCCAAGGACCTACGAAATCCAAAGCATGATTGCTCCAAGATATTCCTACCGCAACAACACCCTTACGTAAGAGCAAACATTCGCTTTGAATGGTAAACGAGAAAGAAACCAAAGGCCTCCAATAACGACACCGCCTGAATGGCTTAGAGCATAAGGGGAGAGAGAGAAGGAGAAAGAGTTCACAAATTTTTTGATTCAAATGGGGAGCCTAAGTTCGATGATCTGTATTTCCCCCAACACCTATGTCGAGAAATTTCCCATTGGGATGAAAAGGAAATCTATCTTTTATGACCTACCATATTGGGATCATCTTAAGATTTCCCACTTATTAGATCCCATGACATATTTAAAAATGTTTCTCATCTTCTTTATGGAGGCAATATGTCATCGAAACAAAGTGACACATTCGCTAGGAAAGATCTTGTTACTTCAAAAACTAAAAAGAAATATTGGCCAACACGATTAGAAAGTACAAGATCGAGGCAAGTCGTGTCCCTCTAATTGGTGTGGTTTTTAAAAGATGGATTTCTTAAAAAATGATATATCTTTGGCAAAGGAAGTATAATGGATGTGAGTGTGCCAACTTCATAAGGGTTCATCACGCGTTGCTTCACCGTGGATGACCATTTTTCGGGTTGAAATCGCATGACCATTTGAATCTTCTAAGAGTATGTATAATGTCAAAAGAATTATTTTATTATTTGTTATATTAATAAATTTTATCCCATGCTAAGGATCATAAAACATAACTAATTTTTTATATTATTGCACATTTTTATAATTACTTATAAAATGTCATTATCCTTTTGTCATATGGGTGTGAAACATGAATTCCCTCAAGACCTAGGACATGCCATATCTAAATTATCCGCGTTTTTACGTTGGATCACGTCAAAGGAGATTCATGTGGCTAGTATCTCATGGTGGCGTCAAGAGATAGTTAGATTGTTTGTATGTTTGAGAAGGAATCCGCCGACGCAGTTTCACAGACTTACAAAGTTCATCTTCTAATCCACCTGGCATGAGGTTGTGAATTTAGTTGGGGTTTTTTCTTGTCATTGGATATATTCTTCTTTGAGACGCACATGAAGAAATTGAAAGGTTTTGTTTGACAAAGGGAAAACTCCGAGGGGTCTATGCATGTAGGGGTAAGTTATCGATGAGTCTTTCTTACCATGCCAATGAGTACATCGCGTATAAACAAAAACCAAGTGCGGTGATTTGGGGCGATAAATTGATGAAGACAAAAGAGAAGGAGAGTTTCTCCAAACAAGTGGAAAAAGCGCTTGATAAAGAGTGTTGCATTTATAATTTTTCAAATTTACAAAAGTAATTAATATTCATGTTGAACTTCGATATAATGTATATTTTGATCTCTAGGTACTATATAATGTTGGTTTGATTTCATCAATGAATGCAGAAATTGAAGTAATCAATAAATCTTGCCCTTACAATTAAGTGACACAACTGGTGGGTGACATTGCAAACAAAAAAGAATGAAATGGGATAGTGACAGAAAGAATTCGTACGGTTGAATGGTAGAAGTGTGCCTTATCCCAATCATTTAAAATAAAATATGCCAAAAATATGCCCCAACCATTGGGTTGTCGACCAAGTTAGAGAAACACAAGTTATTACTTCCATTGTTACCCGCGTGCCGAAGAGGATGCACTAAAAATAGGGATTGGGGTGCAACAACTCGGGTAATAATTTATATGTAAATTTGAAACTTATATTAAGACATCTACATTTTGTTATTTTAACCGTTGGATTATTATTTATAAGAATAATAAGGAACTTATATAATTTTTTAAACTTTTTTTATAATAGGTGCATTTGTTCCCATCTATGTGGGCATATGGACACCATTTTTGCACAAAAAATGTCGATGCCGGAAACATCACACAAGACTCGTGGAGTGGAAGTCAAGTTCAATCAATCTATTTATCTAGCCATCGTGATCAACAACTAGTAAGAGGGACACTAGGTTACTTAAAGATACAAGAGATCACCGAAGGGATTTTTCTTCTTTCCAATGTGTTATTTTTAGGTGCAAGTGGTGGGACAACTTGATTGGAATAATGTAAAGGAAGCATCTAATAGTAGGTCGACATATGTATCACCTCTAGAAAGATGTGGGCGAAGCTAAGGAGTCTGTGTTTTCCTTAAAAACTGCAACTGTGTGTTTTTATACCCGTATGTGTTGGATAGGGATTGGTGGAATTAGATTGACACAGACCCTAGATCAAAACATATTTTGAGAACACAGTGTTATCATGCCATGCGAGCTAGAAGATAATGAGGGTGAATATGAGAACTAAGAGTGATATGGTACAATATGTGTTATTTCATCAACATTTATACTTTTTAAGATGAGTTTTTCGAAATATTAATGCAATATGTATTTTGAATTAATTGGAGAATTTTAAAATGTGTTAATGTTAAAATCAATAATCACTCTGATAATTTGGTATTATGTACTTGATCTCAAAAACAATGGTGTATTGTATAAATTAATTCTTTTTTTGTATCTAAGATCATAATAAAATAATGATAATTCTAATTTTACATGTGAATTTATTTGCATTATTTTCTAAATTTTGCATAAATAAATCATATTATTCTATATTTATTATTTTACTATTAGTTTAAAATTTACAAATTTACAAATTTAAAAATTTTTAATAAATTCATTTCACATTAATACAATTAAAATTTTATAAATATTTTACATACAATTACAATTATAAATTAGAATTAGAATTAGAATTATTAAAATTACAATTACAATTTTACAATTTCACGTACAATAACAATTTTATAATTTTACATATATACAATAACAATTTTACAAATTAAAAAATTACAATTACAATTACAATTTTTAGAAATTTACATATATATATCATTGCTGTAATTACAATTTTAGAATTTTAAATACAATTAGAAATACAATATTACAAATTTACAATATCATAATCATTCGGTATTTATAAATTAATTAATAAACATCACGTTCATGATAAGTATCATACAAACATCATATTTGACTAAAAAACACATTCAAAATCGATGAATCGCATCATCATGATCATGATCATCTAACAAAACACAATTAACATTATATATTAACATCATCAAGACAACACAAACATAAAAATATACATCCTGTATGCTATCACATACACATCTATCTCTGCAAGCCGCACATTAAATGAACATATCTAACATGACCTAACAACATACACATTATAATTATGATCATCATTGTTAAAATTAAGTAATAACCACAAATGAACATAAAATACATAGACCATATATATATATATATATATATATATATATATATATATAGATATATAGATATACATAACCGAATAATGTTAAAAATATACAATCGTAATATAAAATGTCATGATCAAACGATGATCAAGCCTCTCATCTCCATGATGACTGTCAGATGGGCATCGGAGGCTCATGAAAATCTTGTGTGGCGCGAGGCCATGAACAATCATGAGATTTCGCGATAATGCTGCGCTGTAAACTCGTCCATCATGTGTTGCGGCTCACTCAGAACGCGTGCTGCCGCCTCCTCGCTGGCCATGAAAAAGATGTCGTAACTCCTGTTTCGCATGCCGCATCGTGTCAGTATACATGTCATGCGGCATGTCTCTCCACATCCGTAAGAGCTCTCATTGGCCTCTATCTCTCGAATCGCCCGAGGCAAAGATGTTCGCCTCAAAAACAATGCAATGATTTGGTCGCCCCAACCTATCCTATATCTAGCATCACTCACACGTCGACCACAAAGCCGCACTGCCAGGAGTAGGTCTCTCGATCCGCACGGGCCCCCGCTGATCCTCAAAGAATATCCGGCATCATGCCCTCTACATCATCATCAAGATACACAACCGGACTGTGGTGGTAGCATCTAACTTTCCATCATAAGAGCCAATGTCTACAAAACATATACAAGTACACAACAATAATTTCGTACAATTTCATTACACAATTTAATAAAAACAAGTTAAAGAAAATGTTAGAATAAATTTAAATAAAACGATAATATTACCTCTATCATCTCGGCGACTCATCATCTCTAAAGAGGATGTTGGCACAATTTCGCCAATCCAACCTCGCATAAGGACAGGGACCATAATGAAGGGATGCTCAAAAACATCGGCTAGCAACCCCAAAGGCATCATCTCGACATCCTCACTGAAACGTAGTCTCTCCCTCTGGGCATAATTTGCCCCCATATATGCATACATGCCCCCGCAATGTGAGCGTACGAGGTCGTTAAAGAAAAGCAAGGTCTCGTCTCTCGGGAAACCTCTCAAAAAAGAAACAAAAAGATCCGAAGCAAAAGGGAAGTTGACCCTCCCCCGTTGAGCGCAAGACATTAAATCAACGAAAAACCAAACAATGTAAAAATAAAACATGCATGAAAGACACAAGAATTTAACGTGGTTCACCCAAACCTCCCGGGCTACGTCCAACACAACAGCATTGGCAAGCCTTTATTAATTCAAAATGTAGGAGATTACAATAATCACACCCTCTCTCCAAAACAAACGTATGAGACTGCGCATAGCAGGAGAATCTAACAGCCTCATAAATCCTCTCAACACAAATTTAGGATGCATTAACTCCCTCCCCAACAACCTGGAGCTAATCTAGAATTATTCCTAATTTTTGTCACCTAATGAGGTTTTTATTAATTTTATTCAAAATTTAAAAAAATCTCAACAATCTCCACCTTGACAAAAATTAGCCCGATGCCTCGTTTTTTATTACTTATCTTTTCTCGCAAGCCAAGAGAAGCTAAACACCAACGCAGCCTTTCTCCAACAAACTCGGTTTCGGTGAACATGTCTGCACAGCTTTCCTTTGTATGCACCTTTTCAAGAGAGACTCTTTCAAGAATAACCCTGCCCTACAAAATGGTACCTAATCGGGAATATGCTTTGATTTACTATGATAGGCCGGATTCTTAGCCAAATGTATCGCACTTTGACTATCACAAAGTAGCCCCGATGTTGTCCCGCAACCTACCAAATTCACCAAGCAAACCTTTTCAACCAAACCGCCTCTTTTGCAAGCATGCGAAGCAACAATGTATTCTCGCTTTCAAGACACAGCAACAATATTCTCGTAGCTTCGACATCCGCCTAATAGCTCCACCGCAAGAGTAAAGATGTACCGAAGTTGACCCTTCTCTATCCAAATCACTCCGCAAAATCGAATCAACATATCCGCAAACAAATTCACTACTCTTATTGTAAGTGATACAATAACTCAAGCAGTTCTCAAGTACCGAAGCACCCATTTCACTCGCCGACCGTTGTTCTTTACCCGGATTTTCCATACCGTCGACAACCCCAAATGCATGTGAAATATCTCGGGTCGATTACAAACCATCACATACATCAAACATCCTACTACATTGGCATATGGAATTCGAGACATATAATCCTTTCAATCAGACAGGGACATAAACCCAAAGAAAGCTTAAAATGGGAAGCGAAAGGGACTCACACAAAGCCTACATTATTCATACCAAACCTCAAAAGTATCTTCTCAACATACTTGTTGTGATAGCCACAAACTTTTTACCATTACTCCCGTCTCTCAAAATCTCCATGCCTAAAACTGCTCTCGTCGCTCCTAGATCTTTCATATCGAATGTCCTTGCCATCGCAGTCTTCAACCTCGTTGATTTCATCAATGCTTTTGCTCGCTAAAAGCATATCGTCAACATACAACACTAAGATAATGAACATGCCATTTTTCAATTGCTTGAAATACACACAATGATCATATTCACTTCTAACATATTTAATTAAATATGAAAGAATCAAACTTCTATACCACCGCGAGGCGACCGTTTCCTGTGCCATATAATGACTTCTTGAGCCTCGTACAAATTTCTCATTGCGATGCTAAACAAACCTCTTCCGTTTGTTCCATAAATTTCTCATCTAGATCTCCATGTAGAAAAGTGAAGCCTTAACATCTAGTTGCCGTAACTCTAAATCAAACAAAGCAACTAAAGCTAACACAATTCGACTGAAACTATTTTAAATAACCCAGAAAATCTCATGAAAGTCTGTGCCTGAGAAAACCCTTGCAAACTGTACTCGCGCTTTGTACCGTCTCCGTATCATTCACACCCCGTTTCAAATTTTTTGTAAACCCATTTACACCCCATGCTTTTCCCCGTCTTTCTAAGCTCAACCGCATCCCACGTGCCGTTCTTACTCAAGGCCATCATTTCATCCTTCATGGCTGCTTTCCACTTGTCACTATTCGAACCTTCTATCGCTTTCCGATAGCACAAAGTTCATCATCGTTAGCGGTCAAAGAATCGAAGTAACATAATCATCATACCTTCGATGGCCGTTTGATTTTGTCGACCTCCTTAAGGATGTTTCGGAAGCCTCCACAATTTGCCGACTACCACCCGTAGGATCTTCTTATTGACCAACATCTCGAGACCCGTTCACGCTCTATATCCAACCCCGTTCATAACTATTATCTCAAATCGTTCATGACTAGAATCAACTATGGTCATCATGACTATCATTAGAAGTGCTATCAAACCGAATGTGCTGAAAATCAAATACATCATCCCGTTTCAATTTATTATCTACATCTAACCGTACAAGAGAGGATTCATCAAACTTTACATTCCCGTCGATGATGATTTTAAGTGTAGTAGGATCCCACAATCTATATCCCTTTACCCAACACCATACCCAACAAAGATATACCTTTTAGACTTTGGATCTAACTTAGTTCGGGCCGATGTTTAGGCACTAGAGCATATGCATCACAACCAAACACTCGAGTTTAGAACAATCACAAGGGTGTCCTTTCCATACCCTCTTGCGAATCTTGCGTCTATCGCCGTCGATGGAGACTCCGTTTATCACATAACAAGCTGCTGCCACGCCCGTCCACAACCCCTTTTGCAACCCTATTGCTACTCAAGACACTCCTGCTCTCTAGAAGAGTCCTCGTTCATGCGCCATGAACTCCATTTTGTTGAGGAGTATAAATCGTGGTCTTATGTCTTCGATCCCCCGCATCCTCGCAATAGCGTCGTCAAACTCTTTGGAAGTAAACTCACCACCATTGTTTCGCTTCTTAAACATTTTATTGCTCTACCGTTGTCGTTTTCTACCAATGCTCTAAACTCGTTTGAAAACCGAAAAACATCGACTTTCTTTTCAACATGTAGACCCACACCTTCCTAGAAAATTCATCAATGAACGACAAAAAATATGACGAGCCACCATATGACGCCGTAGGGGCCGGACCCCAAACATCTCGAATGAATATAATCAAGTATCCCTTTACTAGTATGTTTGCTCGTTTTAAATTTTTGTTTACTTTGTTTTCCAAACAAGACAATGCTTAAGGTAAAATCTAACTTTCCACTTTAGATTAGGAAGTAAATTTGGCATCAGCTGTACCTTAACCTCTTTCGCCTTCATATGGCCCAACCTTTCGATGCCATAGGCGAATGGAACTATCAAAATATGTTCGTATACGTATGACACATGAACTGACTCTGTTCTTCCTTCTAACTCAAACGATTTCCTACTTTCTTAGCTTTCATTACTAGTAAAATACCTTTATAGATTTTCATAACTCCACCTTGAATTACGCTTTTTATCCATTCATGTCAAGTGCTCCTAAAGTGAAATTAGATTTTTTTCTTAAGTTCTGGGAGAACATGTCTCACATCCGTTAACATTCTGCTGTGCCATCAAACATTTGGTAACAGTATGTTTCCTATCCCAACAATATTATTACAGCATACATCATTACCATGTACACGACTCCATCATTAACTGATCTATACGTCTTAAACCATTCTCTATGAATACACATGTGGTTTGATGCACCTAATCTAACAACCAATGTTGATCATGATTTGACATATTAATGTACAACACTTCGTCGCTCATACCCCGAAATCCGCATGCCGAACTCCGTATTCCGTCGCATTTGCCCCTCATTTCTCTCCGTCGAAGAGTCTCGCTTTGTGTTTACGCTCGTCGCTTCCAGTTAGCCCTTCTTCGGTGTGTCCAAAATTTTCCCACAATGCCAACACTTCACCTTGTCTTCTTTCCTCTTAGACTTTGAATGAGAGTTTCTTATTCTCACCACCGTGAGTGTCTCTCTCTCTCTCGAGCGACCTCTCGGCCATCATTTCTCCTCGATGTAGAGGTGTCGCACCTCGACCTCCTCTCTCGTCTCCTTAGACAACAAGGCTCCAACCACATTGTTCTCAAAACGGGACACTCGAGTTTTCGCCATCAAAGAAAAAACACAAAACCAACAATAATCTCCAAACTAATCACACCCAATAATTAAAAAACCGCCTATGCCTTATATTATGTCGCTTTGCCTTATAACATCATGGCATAAAATAATTTTTTTCAAATTAATAAACAAATGCCACCCTTCTTAACAAAATACTCCTTCTTAACAAAATCGATTTTTGTTTTTGAAACCACCTCTTTCCAAAAATCGAATTTATTCCTTTTTAAAAAACCACCACTTCAAATCGATATATCATCACAAAATAGCTTAAACAAAAACTTCAAATCGACCTTTTTTTTTTGAGATCGTCCTTTTGAAAACGTTTGACGTGCTTCTGTTCAAAAACCGACTTAAAAAAAAAAAGGTTTGAGCCATTTCGAAACGTTTTATCATATGCCGAACGGCAAATCGATCCAAACACAAATCGATTTAAATGTATTTAATTTGACTCGCATTTTGAAAATACACGTTTTAATAAACTGCCTATACCAAAGTTAATCTTCACGCTACTGTAATACTTACAAAAGCTCCTACAAGTAATTGAATTTCTCACCATTATTCAAGCCGCGCAGTGATATTGAAAATGAGCGTTATCATACGTCCTTTACCATTCGCCAGGATGGCAAGAACTTCAAACTGTCAACTTCGAACACCACGCAAAGACCATAGCCGTAACTCCACTTGTGTCGGGAAACAATGGATACTCCGTGACATATCCATTTATACACTACAAAGACTGCTTTTACCTCCACCTCCGCACGCAATTCCAATCTTGTCATCCGTATGCAAACCAGGAAATTTAGCTTTACTCGATTCAACGCTCCAACATAAGCTCGATACCAATTGTTGGAGCGCAAAGACATTAAATCAACGTAAAACCACAACAAGAAATAAAACATGCACAGAGCATTACGTAATTTAACGTGGTTCACCCAAACTTCCGGCCACGTCCACACAATGTGGCATCGCGCCTTTATTAATTCAAACAGAGATTACACACTACACCTCTCTCCAAAAATGAAACGTATGGAGACCCGTTATATAGCAGAGAATTCAATGTACCTCATAAATCCTCTCAACACAAATTTAGGATGCATTAACTCCCTCCCCAACAACTCCGAGCCAATCTAGGAACTAATTCCTAATTTTTGTCACCCAATGAGATTTTTGCCAATTTTATTCAAAATTAAAAAATCTCAACACCTCCTCGTGCAATTTGTTAATGCGCATCTATCTAATGTTGTACGTAATCGGTCAGAAAATGGCGTACCACCGACAAGTCGTGGCCGTCGTAGTAACAATCAACATAATATAAAATCCCGGCAACTAATGCGTTGCCCATCACCGGTGTTGTGCGAAATGGTCGAAATGATAAGTGAGAGACACTGACCTCCTCACGACCACAATGCACCATACACACGTAACTGTCTCTCCTCGTGAGACTCGAAAATCAAGGAGACAATATATCTCGTCTAATGTATCTCTAGGAGTAAACTAATTGATTCCCTCGGCCACACAACCACCGGGAACCCTGTGGAATGAGGGAAAATCCACCCTCTCCTCGAAAGTTTCCTCGAATAAAATATACATCCTCTCGCAAGTATGTAACATCGGTCGATACCAAACTCGAAAGCTCCGTTACCGGGCATTCCACCGCGTTCTGACAAGATGTATCAAAAAACCACTATGGGACTTTAGGAAGTAGCCTCCTCATAGAACTTGAGGAGGCCTCCAGCCTACCTTAAGAGCCCCTACGCCGTCGCTCGTAATAAAGTGAGGGTACGCATCTCTCCCTCTCTCTCGCTTTCCCCACAGTGAACCATGTTATATTGTTTCGCCCGTTGTTGTTGTTGTTGCTCCTCTTTCTCTCCTTTCATGTCTCCAAATGATTGACATATTAAACACAATTTTTTAATTAATCGACACATGTATTTACAAATATACGTATATAAATATTTTTTGAAAAATGAAATAAAAGAAGAGTCGTTGCGCCAAAACATAACATGCACGGCAGCCCGCGCGTCTTCCACCGCAGATGCACCTACGTACTTGCACATAATGATATAAAGCACCGGGAGCCGTGCTCCAAAAATACTTAGCGCACCGTTCACCAAGTGCGGGTCGTAGGCCGCGTGCGCCCTCGACTCCCCTCACTATACACCCCGAGGCTTGCGCTAAGCCAAGACACCACCCTCCCCCGCCACCGCACATAGTCGTACGATGTGGCCAGTATCCGAGCGAACCGCTTTCTTGTCATAAAATTTACAATTAGATGGTGTGCTCTTGGAATCCGCCCCTAACCAAGGCGGATACACGTAGCACCGCTTATCAACTCGAATCGGTTGAGAATGTCGATTTGTGGTTCCTATGCGCCGAAAACTTAATTTTGGTCAACGCACTGTGTGGCCGTGATTCAACATTGTCATCATGAGTCATGGTAATGACCGCATCGCACTTTTTAAAAAATTTTAAATAACACCGTGCGCCTTACCAAGATCGCTTTAACTCAGGCCGATCTTCAAAGATCAAAGTTGTGCGGCTCAGAATTTACAAAAGATCATGGTCCGATGCGAGCCAAATGGCTCGAGCACCGCGCGACATTTTTTTTTAATGGTTAATTTTAAGGTTTTTTCAAATCTAATCCGTCAAAAGGTTTAATTATGGAAAAACAAGAAAAATACATGTACATTTACCCGTCGAGGAGGCATATTTGTTGTATAATTTAAAATAAAATTTGTCCACCGTTTTATAAAATCTTGCCGGAGATTGGTGGCAATGCATGTGAGCGTCCGTGCAATAAGTGCAATGGGAGCACGGATGTTAGTGCGTCAAGCAAGGATAACTTGCACCGTGCTCGAGAGCTCGTAGCACCGACAAAAGTGAAAAATGCGGTTTTTTGGCCGTAATTTTTTTTTATTTAACCTTGTTCCGGCAAGGCGGGTTTTTCATCGAGTAATTCTGGCATTGTTTTAATGTCAGCATCGAGCACTTTCTATTTTCGCGTGCTTTTAGGAGGCATCGATGTACAAACCTAAAATAATCGGTGCTATGCACCCCGATGCACCGGTAACGTGTCCCAACCAATGATTTTTGTTAGTTTTTGGGTGTAATTTTTTTTTATTTAACCCTATTCGATGTGCGAGATTTTTACCGCAAAGACCGGTGTGTTTCGTATACCATGTCGCTCTTTTCTATTTTCGCGCGCACTTTTATGAGGGCAATCAGGCGCATAACGTTATCATGACGGTTTCCATAAAAGTAACATCACACACCAAAGAATCTTGTCCGGAGAACCAATGATTGCGGTTTTTTGGCCACAATTGTTTTTTTATTTAACCCTATTCTGTGGGTTTTGAATGAGTACCAAAGGCATTTCGTATGCCGCGTCGCTCTTTTGGTTTTCATGTGCTTTTAGGAGGCACTCGGGGGTGGCATATTTTTAAAGCACCAAGAAATTATAGTAATATGATGCACCGGTAATGTTGTCCGATGAACCAATGATTTTTTTACATTTTTTTGCCGTAAATTCTTTATTTAACCCTATTTCTGTGGAATTTTTTCTAGGTTCAGTGCTTGTCCGTATGCCACACCGGCTCTTTTCTATTTTTGCATGTTTTTAGAGGCACTGTGGCGTCAGATTTTTAAAAGAGCACCAAACACTTCTCTATAGTATCATGATACACCTAAGAATAGTGTCCGGTGAACCAATTACTTCAAGGTTTTTTGGCCGTATTTTTTTTTATTTAACCCTATTTCGATGCAGTACGTACTCCTGCTGGACCCTAGTATTTCCATCATTCCGCCCTCGGGAAGTTTATGTTCCGCTTTCGCTTTCATGACACACTGTGGCATGGACGTGACGCACTAGATTTATAGTAACCCGACGCACTGCCAAAAGAATTGCGGCCCGATGAACCAATGATTTCTGCAGCTTTTTGGCCGTAATTTTGTTTGTTTTAAACCCCTTTCCTGCATGGCATTTATGGGGATATTGGTGCATTTTGGTCATTCTACACCGACGTTTATGTTCCGTGTGATTTTTATGAGGCACCGTAGGCTTTACGATATGACACACACCGACATGGTTTCTTAATTAAAAAGCACCTAGAGGGGAGGTGTATGGAGCACACTTCTTTCTGTGCCAATTTTTTGCGCTTTTTTTGCCGTAATTTTTTTATTTAACCATCCACCGGCACGCGTTTTGTGGGCGCCCAAAGGCATTTCATTTATTCCACACTAGGCGTATTTCAGGCAACAGCGTGTGTGTACACGATACCACTAAAGTCGTGTGTGCACTTTTGTACGTAATTAGGTGTTTTGTCATATTGAATGCACGGGTGCGTTTTAGGTTGATAAGAGCACCCCAAGAAATACATCCGCAAAACCGCCGCAAACCTCTCTAGGACTTTCCGCTAGAAACTTGCTGTCCGAGGGTATTTTTCTATGGAGTTTCTCAAAAACATCCGCTAGAGGGTCTTTCTCTCCGTAGTGATAAGATGTTGAATGTTGTTTATTAGCCGGGAGTGAATGAAAATCTATGGCCTCGGTTGAAACTAAAAACCCCCAAATTCCAAAGGTAAAAATGAAATTTTGATATTTTTGATATTAGGAAATGGAGAGGATGACTAATAACTTAATTTGGATTTTTCAATTGCATATATGATGTCTTTCGAAAAATTGAATTTTTCTTATTTTATCCTGCCAATTAGCTCATCGTGCTAATTTACCTTCGTGATATTAGGCTATTGGAAGCACTGACCTTCGTGCCTAAAGCCGGGCACGACTTAGGAAAAGAAGGCTAAACCTTATGCCATAGAATTTTTGTTACCGGTAAGGAATTTAAATCAAATTTATGGTAAGGAATTTAAATAAAATTTATTCTTGTCTAGTTTTCATACAAGAATAACTACCAGCATTAAAAGAGTACCGACATTAACAATAATAATCTAGATTCTAGAATAACAAAAAGAATAATCAATCCAATAATCAAGAGTAACACTAAAAAAATAATAATCAATCCAATAATACAAGAGTAATAGTAATACTAATAGTAATAATTGAAAGTAAGCGCTAATACTAACAGTGTATAGTTTTATTCAACTCCAATGAAGTCTAACACATGGGAGGCTCTCATATTCCTGCCAAAATGCATGGTACTATCATGCAAGTATTCTAAGCAGGCCCAAAATGTGGTTTGGCATGCTCTTATACAAGGCATTATGAAGAGGTGGGAAAGTGGTCACTTAGCAAAGAACAAAAGCAAGGAAGTGGAGAAACATTTAATTGTAAAATTTATTTTTAAATGTAAAATGTTTTTAATGCTTCCTGGGGAAAATATTTGTGCAAATATATGTAATGTTAAAGATTTCAAAAGTAAAGATTACTCAATATCAGAAAATGAGGTTCACAAAAACTTTTAAAACAAAGTTTTTGATACACAATTACGGCTCGAAAACTCGCTTCAAAAAAGGCCAAATAAGACCTCAAAGATTTTGAAGGTTTTGATTCGAGAACTAAAACCCTTGTCGTTGTTTTTAATAAAGTCGTTTAAAAATTTAACAAAAACATGTCAAAAAAACTTAAAATAATTTCGCCGAGCATTTGATTCTATTTAACTGATCCATATTCCAAAGCATTTTTATTACAAGAATCTCTACGAACTCTTTGAATTAATAATAAGAATCATATGAATATAAGATTCAAATAGTGGTTTTAGAACTTTCCTAACATGAGTCTACTCATATTATTCTCTAAAAGTTGATGGAGAAGCTAGACATCTTCCCAACTTTATATATATATATATTATGGTAACCTTTTATATATTACTAAAAAATTTCTTTTTTTTATATAAGGGAAAGAAATAAATATGTTTTTAATATATATATTAAGATATTATATTTTCTACCGTAATTATATATGAATTTATTTAATTTAATTGTGTATGATATAAATAAAAATCAACACATATTTCTTTTGTATATTTAATATATATATGTTTTATCAATATATTGCACTTCTACTATAATTATGTATAACTTTATATAATTTAAATCTCTATAATATAAATAAAAACTTCAATTTCAAAATAATAAGAATAATTTCTTAAAATATATTTCTTTTATATATTTAACTTTTATAGAAATGTTACGCTCTATTATAATTATTTATAAATATAGAAATTTATATAATCTAAATATATATGATATAATTAAAAAATTAATATATTAAAACTAAAAATAATATATATATATAATTAAAATAGAAATAAGAAATATTATTAAAAAGAAAATTATATTCCATAAATTAACAACATGATTCTCATTATCCTCTCAAATCTATCTTAACCATATTTCTCTCTTTCTCATTGTCAAGTTTGAGAACGATTGTCAAGTTTGAGATGGAGACACAATTTTCTTCAATTTAGAATTCATTTTTAAATAAAGCATCTTTTTAGTCCTTAGGGTTTTATTATTGTTATTATTTTTTTTCCTTTATTACAAATATTTTTAAATTTCTTGTGATTTTATAACGAATTTGAAATTAATTAAATAAAATTTTAAAATAATTTTTGTGAAATTGTGTTTGCCTTGTTTATTTCAAGCGAACTTTAAATTTAATCAATTTTGTTGTTCAAACTCGTTGATTTAGATTGTGATGTAAAGAGAATTAAAAATATAAATCAGATCTAGGCATGAAGATATGATGGTTGAATGAGGCTTGTACCGAAAGAACTTCTAAAAGAGTTAGGTACTATGCTCTTCTCATGGATGGTTGTTCTTTTACATAGATGTCAATATTATGATTAGATGGTAAATAGACTTTGTTAATCGACATTAATAATAATAGTAATTATGGGAAGTGTTAGAGTGTTTGTTTGAGTTATAACTCGTGTTGTCTTGAGTGTGATGTTTTTGTATCTTTGCGCTTCTAAGACGTTTGTTAGATCTACCTATGTTAAGAAATATTGTCCATTAATCATAGGTAAGTAAAAAATTATCCCCGTTTTAAAACTATATATATATATATATATATCTCTGTGTGTGTGTGTGTGTGTTTATGAGATATAAATTACGTTGTAGTATATCAATTCTCAAGGTGCCCCGTCCTCCGATTTTCGCGGCTCGGGCCTTTTTACAGCTCGGTATTATTGTGATATCTCCTCATGGGACCTTATAAAGTGGTAAAGGGCCGTTCAACATTCTCTCGATACTCTTATTATATTGGTCTTTCCTATTTCAACAACCGGAAGACACGTCACTATTTGATCTTAGCAATAATAGCTTTCGTCATCCGGAAACAAGGAGGGATAGGGGTTGCTGAATTCGTAATAATGCGTTATTTTAACTTTCAATTTCCGTTGGAACAATCATGGCTAAATTTGAAAATGTTTAGGATAGTTGAATCTTACAATAAAACATTATTTTAATTTTCAATTCCCATGGAACGATCAAAGTGATAAACTTGATAACATTCCCATTCTATTTCTCCAAAAATTTTATACCACTTACCAAATTCCTCTATATCATTGAACCTCCCATGTTGACTATCGACTCTTTTTGTCCAATCTTCGACCAACATGGATTTAAAATATTTCATCCTCGTTACCAAACTTCATAGACTATTTTGAAAACTTATATGGCAAACAGATTCGCTGCAAGTGCTAGTCCAAATTTCTCCATATTACAATAGTCCCAACTCCCCAAAGGCTTCAAAAGTGCTAGATTGGGTGAGGGCACAAGATCCATCCTCTCCCCTTATTTTTGACATTCAAAAAGAAATGAACAAGGCTAACTTTTTGATAGCGCCTATAATACTTTTAGAAATGTTTGCTAAATTCAACCAAACAACTCTTAGAAATTCCTTTGAAGACCAATGGACAAGATCATATGACCTCTCCCTAATGAAAATTTATTGATTGGTTCAATGAAAATTCACTTTCCCATCATTTTAATAAGTGATGATCACTTTATGGTTCAATAATTGTTAGGTTTTAAGAAAAACCCAAGGTATTTAAAGCCATCAATTAAACTACCAAAATAGAGAGGAAATATTTGTTGGATTAAATTCACTTAAGCTTCATCCAAGTTGCTCCTCAAAAAGACCATTTTTCTAAGTCGTCTCCATGCCCTATGTTGCATAGGAAAATATATTTGCATATTTTCCACTCGCTAATAGTCCCTGCTGAAAAACAAATAATCACTTGCTGCATAAAGTGTGATTTATGGCATATGCTAACCAAAATATACTCCTTTAATTCTACCATATGATTTATCCTCCATAATTAATCTACTCAATCCTTCAATGATGGGTAAAAATATAAAATAAGTAAAGGGACAACCTTGACGAATGCCACACAAATACACCAAAAATATGATGGCTCACAATTAACTGCAACAACATAATTGGATGTTCTCACATGACCAATTATTTAGGAAAACCACATCAAACTTCAAACCATTTGAACAAGCTAGCATGATAAAGGACCAATCCACTTTATCATAATCTTTCCTCAAGTTAAAGTTCATCACAATAGATGGGATATTTACACCGTAAAGTGTTATTATTTAAAAACAACTCCCCGAACTACCACCGTAGCATTCTACATCATTGATTTTAATGTTAGACGATTCAAATAATATCTATCCTTAGATTAAATACCGTTATTATTAATCGTTACATATATAATGGAATAAAAGACTAGTAGGAATAAAGTGAAGTGAGGGTGATAGAGGGTATGGAAACTTCTCAAGAATCGATCCAAATGCAAATACAAGTAAATAAGCTCCAATGTCGATGAAGCAGTGAAACGAGTCAAAAAAATAATAACAGGTGAATCGCTTCCTGTCCTCTCGAAGAAAGGTGACGTGCCTTTTCCTATAAAGGCGAGGGTTTAAATTCAAATACGTGCAATTATCTCACCACCGATGATGGGAAACATCATTATTCTCGCTAGATATAGCACCGTTTCTCGCCATGAGTTCTCACTTTTATGATCCGTTGAATTGGTTGAGGGCAATGATACTCTGCTGCTAGGCTCGACCTCACATTTAGAAATTTCTCAATGTACTTATAGCGAAGCCACGCGAGGGTATTAAAGATTCGGATTTACCGTGGGCCGAAGCCGATTTAGCGCGTGCTTTATCATTCTCTCTTTCCTTATCGTCCATTTCCCCGGAGTCCAAGATTAACAATACCGTGCCCAAGCCCCACCGTACTCAAATTAACCAGTTCCCAAAAAATAAACACATATTCAAGCCTTATCTCACTAAAAATTAATTTGGTGGTGGTGGAGGATGGTGTAGTGACATACCTCGTGTTCCCAACGCGCACGTTCTCGCATTGGGTTCTTTTCGTACATGGATAAATCAATAGAATTGATCGCGCTTTAAGTGTTGCTCAATCACAAAAACCTGTGTAAATAAAAGCTACACTCTAAAGCCAAGCGTTTATAATTTTTCCTTCATATGGTTGAAGATCTAACATAACATGCCATTGAAACCACATCGTAAACTTCTCAACTTATTTCTATAACTGGAACCGAGTTATGGTTCGCATTGTGACTACCGTCATTCACCGGGGGGATGTGGAGGAGGTGGAACTCCGTATTTTAGTTTGAATACCCATCTAACAAGATTTTAAAATCTATCAATATGGCATGTTGCATTTGCATATTTGCGGAAACTTTCATACCTCCACTATGAACATTTATCAACAAGCTCCATATGAGAGGACAAAGGATATGGCAAGCTTTGATGGAAGATCTTTGGCACAAGGGATGAACAAAGCCAAACAGTAAGTTTCCGGTATTTTTCTCTCGATGCTTACTCATGTATCGAAAAAGTATTGGAAGTCAGGAAATGGAATGATCTATGGATTGATCTTTTACGTACCATTTCATCGGTTGCCTGCACAGGCCCTCGCTACATTTATTCACCGCGATGATTTTCATGATCAAGAGTTCCATAGTCAAGTGCATGATGCTAGATTTCATCGGATTCATATGTCCTCAATAACATCATGGACATCCATATTTTATTTTTATTGTAAATTTTATGCATATTTTGATAAATTTCATCAAATGATGTAGGAAGGATATTTCTCAACAAAACGATTTAGATTTTTCAACAATCGCATTATCACATTTCATGTATATATATGACTCGATATATCACAAGTTCATTAAAGGATTTATTTTTCTTTCTTCATATCTATTTTTCTATTCTCATGGTATTGTTAAATTTGGTATTTTTTATTGTAGGGATATTTAAAACATTTGCCGTGGCCCGCACTTCAAAAGTGAATCCTCTAACTCTAGTACTATAATGTTCATCGCTCTCCGCTACTTGAAATTATATTATGATGGCACTTGCCCGTAAGAGTTCTTGCTAAAATTACGACACAAAATGGTAGCATTCTTCCACAATACCTCTTACAGACTATCAAAACACCACTTTTGGTTGTCAATTCTCGCATATGATCCATGGAATTTTAGAATTTAGATCAATTTGGTGTTTTCACCGTAGCATATAAAATATTGAATGATACCGGATGTGTTTTCATGGTCGTGTATTTTGTTACATATTGTAAATATTTTGGTACCGTTTCAAATATCTCACGAATAGTCGTTAACCGCAAGAGGAAAATTTTAACCGATGGTCTACACCAATTGAAAATAATGGAAGGTTTCATTTGGGCAATATCCAAGCCTCTTGTTTCTAGCATCATCATGCATTTGGCCATGTAATTACAAATTTTGTTAAAAACTTAACTTCATCAAATTGAGAATTGAAAAATTATTGTTTCAACATATTTTTGCTGTGGTCGTAGGAGCGATATGATCAATGCACTAGCACCCGCAGTCCAAATCAACTACCGGAGGGATTTTTATCAATTATTTTATGCACACCTACAAACAACTATACAAGTTTTGTGGCATTCACCTAATTCTCCACAAGATTAATTCAACGGTGAGTTCTTCCATTACCTTTAAAAGCAATGTATTAAATTGTTTATCTTCAAAGTTAAATTACTTATAAACTCAAGTTTGTCACCCGGTGATGTATGCACCATTACAAAAGCAAATTGGATATTGGTTTTCCAATCGAAAAGTTGTCAAGTATATTGACCGTCCATACCCCCGTGATTCTACTTGTAACGACTTTTATCACTAATATGATATCAAATCATGTGTGAATCACATATGAAGTACTCTTCGTACTTATTTTTGGTTTTAGATAAATCGTAACTTCCATTCTACCGTCGATTGCAATAAATAGTATTATACCTTTGTATCCCCGTATATACTTTTCCATCCCACCAAGACAGTTAATCAAGCCAAGAGCTATGGAGTACGCGACTGAAACCCCAAAATAAAACCAATGGTCAATTGGCATGTTAAAATAATTTAATTTGTGGTTGTCAATACTCTCCGTGTTATACCATTAAAAATAATGCGTGTACAAAGACCGTTAGAATTTAGTTCTATGGCTTAGAAAATATTGTTAAAAAATTTATTAAAATATGATTTTCTTAATTAACTTATAAATTTATACTCCGGAAGAATGATGTGAAAAATAATATGTTTTAATGCCTAGTATAATTTTTGAACCTTTTAATATACAATTTTTCAATAACAATCTAAAAATCTGAAAATTACATATATGTTTAACTTATATATAAATTTTATACTTGCATCAAAGTAATATATATATTGAGCTATTTGATTAACACAATCAACAATTTCCCGAATATTTGAACTTTTGTGTGCTCTATATCAAATTATGCGCATAAAAAGAACATATCATGTTGCACACCTCAAGAAATCTGAAATTTATAACTTAACAAGAGTGTAAACCTACAAGGGTGGGGAAGCCCCGTAGCCTACTTGCACATAAAAAAAACATCTCATGTTGCGTACCTCAAGAAATCCAAAATTTATAACTTAACAAGAGTGTAAACTCTACAAGAGTGTAGCTCTGTGGCCTACTACTTCAACTTTATTTCAAGAACCAAAAATATACCCCTATAAAATTTAAACCAGTATAAAACATCTCATGTTGCACACCTCAAGAAACCGATTTACAAGATTTTCAAATCCATGGAATGGATAGAGTTTCGACAAATATTTTCAAATCCATGGAATGGATAGGTCGTGTTGATAAAAGGCATATGAACAAAAGAGCCATTACAGTGTTGTCTAGGAAGGCTCCCTTAACTTATAAATAAAACATCTCATGTTGCACACCTCAAGAACCGATTACAAGATTTTCAAATCCATGGAATGTGATAGGTTTGAAAAAGATTTTCAAATCCATGGAATGGATAGGTTTGAGAAAAGGAATACGGAACAAAATATCCATTATGAGTGTTGTCTAGGAAGGCCCCTTAACTTTCTATAAAAATTCAACTCCTCGTTGTCTAGGAAGGCCCCCTAACTTATAAATGCACAACCTGCTCCACTCAAAACATCTCATTGCACACCTCAAGAAACATATTTACAAGATTTTCAAATCCATGGAATGGATAGGTTTGAAAAAAGATTTTCAAATCCATGGAATGGATAGGTTTGAGAAAAGGCATATGAACAAAAAAGAGCAATTGCGAGCGTTGTCTAGGAAGGCCCTTAACTTATAAATTCAACTCCCGTTGTCTAGGAAGGCCCCTTAACTTATAAATGCAACAACCTGCTCCACTCGACCATTCAAGCACACTTATACCTAGATGTATGTTAGTTTTTTTAAAAATAAAATAATCCATATACCTAGATGTATGTTAATTTTTTTAAATAAAATAATCAATAGTTATAAGTTAAATATTCAATTAAATCACATAAAATATCACATATTTTTTCTCTATACTACCTTTTCCCATGTTACCGCTTTATTAAAGGTTTCCTTTTGCAACGTATGGTGCAATTTATAGTTATGCATTTAATGGAATCATGGATACCTAAGCCAATGAAATATCATCATGGATCTATCTATTGAATAAAATCCCAAATTGAGCAAAGACATGATTTGACAATGCAACTTTAACTTGTTAAATGACACATTCGAAAATGATTTTATATAAAGTGTTGCAAAAATCTATTGGCTGGTAATCATTGAAAGTATCGTACCATTGATTTTGGGGTTAATGCAATGAAATTTTCATTTATTTACTCAAAAAAAAATCGAATTATCTTCGATTCCCTAACCACCTCCTCAAATTTCTTCGCATAAGATAAAAAATGCCAAAAATAGTTCTAAGGACCATCCATGAGACCTCGCACTCTTGTCCTGGTATCTCCTTGAGATATTTATGAAATCCTCCCTCACAAACATGCCGACCTATCCAATATAATTATTCATTAGAGAAAATTATAGGGAAGGAAAACCGATTAGTCCCGCTGATAAGATATATTTAATACGTAAACAATCTCAAAAAATCTTGAAGAAAAAAATTCCTTCCTTCATGATATCCCTATATGAAGACAAATATTAAGTTCCATTGTATGATTGAATTGAAAAAATATGATTTATTTCACGCCTATAATTAACAAACTCGTCAACGTATTTTTAATTATTGTCTCCTTCGCAAGACAATTCACTCTCCTCTTAAGCATCCAAGTAATTTCCTAAGCCCCGATAATCGCTACTCTTTTGCTTTTAAATTCTTAATTTTCTCTCCAACATAATTTGTTAAAACCCTCGTCGCTTATGAAGAAATAGAATATAAATTCGATTGTCAATCGACTTCTTACCACATAATTTCACATTTCTTTTCTTTTTTACCACTCAACAACCCCTTCTAGAAATTTCAAATTTGTAGAGAATTGTTCCATTAGAGGAATAATATTGGCACCGTCAATATGAACCCATACACTTAACTAACCAATTCCTCGATCTCTCATCATGCAATTGACATATATTAAAACAAAATGCATGATGTTTCCTATTCTCATCCCCTTAGGAAAAAAATGATAGTTTTGCAATCAGATATTGAATCAAAACACACTATAAAAGGATACGACGTAAATTTTGAAAAACATGCCTTTACTAAAAATACTTCAATTTTCTTCCTAACAAAATTTCCTCAAATAGTTGTTGGACCAAGTAGGAAAAAAAATACAAGGGTTCAACATCCTAAAACCCATCATCTCTATCTAATGAAGAAAATATATAGCCTTTTCCATCCATCCCACCATGCATCCCCAAAATTCTCTTCATGATAAAAAGAACTTAAGATCTCCTACTAATGTGAAATTATCCTTATATATGAAATCACAATCCAAAAAATTTCCACCAAAAGTTTTTTAACTAAACCCTCTTCCATTAAAATTCATCCTCCGAAGAAAGAATTTAAAAGGACCAAACGAGGGGGAAAAGCTCAACGAAAAACAACCTTTATTCCCACCAGCATCAACAAAAAATAAATTCCACCCCACTCAAACATTGGATAAATATTCAACAAATTTCATGCCTACACACATAGTCTCTTGCAAGAAAATGACACATGATATTACAACATATAATATATGCTTGACAACATTCCTCTTAGGGGACAAGATATTCATTAGGTAACCCTTCGAGCAGTAAGGGTCTTCTTTAAGGGCCCTAAATAAGGGTTGATATTACGATTTCGACCTTCCGTACTGCCATATCATTTTTTATTTGGACCCTTTCCCCAACTTCCCAGGAATGTCGATTCAATTGAACCCTTCCATAGGAATTGATTTATAAGCAAGAGGGTTTCAAATGTGATAAACTACCTTAGAGCCCTCCATGAAATAAAGTAAATTTAGAAAAGACCGACTAGACAAAAAAGTCTCAAAGAAATCACCTTCAAGATGGTTTTTATTTTGAGAATCCTATTTCAGCCCAAATTTCAATGCCTGTAAAAAAATAACTCTTGTTGATACACCATAAATCCACCTTATCCTCACCTTTATTTTTTTTCGAATTTGGATTAAAGAGGATAATACTTCAAATATTCCCCCAAGTCTCATGATATAGAATTCTAAGAACCTTCACTAATATTCCTATTAGCAATGTCTATCAAATAACCTTAGATCCATTTCCCAAATCCACAACGTAATTGTCTTCTAATGGATCATATGTGTTTGTCTCCAAATAATAACTTACTCGAATAGACTCTATAAAGTTCCATTAGAATATAAATGGTTTTTATTAGAGATGAGATTTCGAAGTTAGCAAGGGGAACCTTCAAAGAATCTTGAAGGCTAAGCTCCCATAGAACATTATCTTGGGCATCATTTAGATTAGAAATTCCATTCATTTGATATATTCTAACTTTCATCGAGTGCAAAATTTATAGCAATTCTTTAACTTTCTTTGAATTCACAACCTGCCTAATTTTCTCTCGGAGAGGAACTCTCCAAAATAAATCGCTCATGATGTGTCCCAATTTTTACTCACATTGAAAAGGCACACCCAATAGTCCAAGAGTTGATTGAAGAATAATCCCTCCTAATTTATAACAAATTATGCTACCATTCCTTTAGAGATATCAAATTTGACAAGCACATGAGGTACTCATCAATCTTCTTAATTAATTTGCATATCATGAAAATATAAGGCTCTATGAACCAAGTTTCCAATAGCCCTTACATCCTTATCATTCTAAAAATTTTGCAACAAACTTGGAAAGAATCCAAACATGTCGAATCGTAAAAAAAATCGTGCCATGGATTGGAAGCTAGGGTACCAACATCTTAGAACAAGTCTTCTCTTCCCCATAACCACAAAACCTCCAACATTTCATCTAGATCCATTTCTTAACAAAATATAAATAAAATACAACCCTTTAGAAGAATGCGAGAAGACGAAAAACAACCCAAACTAGGGACCCAAATTTTTCCCAACTATTCTCCCAAAATTTTCCCCGTTAAATATCTTGTCCAAAAATCTACCAATGAGACCAAAGTTGACAGTAACCAAGGGAAAATTGAAAAAAATATCAAACCATAGCATACATTCAAAACTTCCTTCTTGAACCCGCAAACATCAAGTCTTCTCTTTACTCACAATATTTATCTTTTATGATAGCTACATCTAGATCCCTTCCTTAACAACACTAGTATCACCAAGGATCAAGATAAAACTCGCCGTAAAACCATTTACTATGTTTCCTTTTCCTAATAAACCATTTACCAAATTCTTACACCGAGGGCTTATCACTTTCAACAGACTAGACTTGGGGCTAACATCTAGATTTTCTCTCACTTAATTCTTTTGATTCTAATCTTACCCGATAGTGACCTTTTTCTCGTCATCTCTTATGCATTTTTTCAAATACTCCTCCGAGGATCTCAATGTACTCCTCGTCGCTTTTAAAAAGGCTTTTTGACATTACAATTTTCATCATTTTCAGCTCAACCCCCGAGTCATACTCCATCCTAAGGGTCATACCATCTTCCATATCTATAACAATAGAACCACGATTAGTTGGGGTTTTAACACATAAAAGTCGGTGGTGTGTAATCATGTGGACCGAGCGACAACTAGGTTTAACCAGATTGTCCAAACCCACAACAATATTTATCAATGCATTATAGCTCATTATGTCACTAGTGAGGATTTGAACCTTGGTAGGAAAAATAATAATAATTTCAACAACCACCCTAAATAACCCCAATTAAAAAATAAACAATACTTAAGCTAAGAAAATTAATTTATTGAAACTACAATTAAGCTATTATAAATACATTATAAAAATATTATAAAATATTGAAAATTAAACTATTATAAATAGACAATAATACATTAAATTATTATTTTTAATATTTTGTAAATAATTAAAGGGTATTGATATGAGTGCAATTTCCCAAATGTAGAATATAATGATTAGATGTTTTTAATTTTATGTTTTGAAATTTTATTGATGCATTTTTATTAGTTGAAGGCTTCCTATTTCAACTCAACGATACCGAGATCCCCAATTGGGGTGCCAAGTGGCTAATGCAAGATGTGAGGCAGCAAGAGCTCATGAATACCACACGCATAGATGATGGTGACACCCGTAGAAGAAGGGGGGCATTACCACCCACGTGACATAATGACGACATTTAATACTGTAGCCAACTCATGATGTCGACAAGGGTTGGAAAAGCATCATAAGGGAGGAATGTTACGCATGTTAAGGGTGGCAACGTTACATGGTAATATGCTTTTTAATTTATCTGCGGGAGTAGAAAGTTGAACAAGAAGTCGGGTGAAGGGGTATGCTTTAAGCTCCTCTTTATCATGTATGTTTATGCGCTAAGAGAAAGACTTCATTATTGTCTTTTATTTTCTCGTTTTCGGTGTAGACAGATACGAGAACCAATTTTGAAGCTGTCTATATTGTTTGGGTTATGGGATGGTTTAGTGAATTTTACTGGAATTTTACGGTGCTTAGGCCTTCGAAGTCCCAGCTTTTCGAGCATTGGGGAGTATATGGGAATTGCAATTATAATCCGCCGTATTTTATGATTTTAAGTCTCGCATATCTAGTCTTTGGGTGTTGTGGGTTGTGACATTTCTAAGGTTCTATAATATCATGGATGTTGTTAAGGAGGTGGGAGTTAGCATCCAGGAATATATAATGGCCTCCTTACCTATCTTGTTTTTTCATTGGCATGACCCTGTTTGTTTACCAACTGACCCTACTTTTCTCCAATTTGATTATGCATGCCTTCCAATTGGCACTGGATGTTCTCCAATTGACTTTGGTTGTTTCTCTACAATTTTGATTTATCTCATTCCTTATAAAGATACTTATTTCCTTATTGTTGCTACTTATAACCTTCATAATGCTAGACCTCCCTTATACCTTGTTTGTAACCTCCATAGCTTGCCCCAAAAATTATATGAAATTCAGTGTATGGCTTCCAATGACAATTTTCGGGGCAGAGTTCTGCCAAGTACCTAGTTTAGATTCTCTCCTATTGGGCTTGTTTACACTGTTAAGAAGAGGGGGGGGGTCATGGCTCTAATTGTAATGGTGCAACTGCTAAAGTATGTTATCATAAGGGCACGAGAGTTGTGTATCCACCTATTTTGTGGAGTTTCTGTCGAGTGTTTGTCCATATCTTGTTGGAGAATGGAAACATTCTGTCCCTACATGATTCGTCATGGATTTTAAGGAAAATTCTGTTTCTTGGGAAAACGGTGACCCATTTTACCGACCCTATTGCTAACCTCATATTTCGCTGGGAGAAAGAGATAAGGAATGATGACATGCATTACATCATTAGAATTGAGAACGTTACTCTCAACAATCAGGATATTTTCCTCTGTTGTTTAACTAAATCAATTATTGAAATTCTATTGCACTTCACAAATATTTTTAGATAATATACAGGTGTTCCTTTAGCCTTGGTCTGGTACTCACATCGACAGAGATGAATATTTCAATGGTCGGTACTCCATGTGCAAGGTAAAATGGTGAAAGGTCAAGTAGTGAAAAACAAAGTAAATGAATAAGGAAAGAAAAACAAGGGCAAGTCAAAAGTGTGCCCCAGCAGGAGGGGAAGAATGTGTGGTAAAGAAACCATTGAAAATCTCTTTGAGGCCTACAGGGCAAGCACACCTTCTCAAGTAAAATCACTCATTTCAGTCTGGGAGCATGATTGTCAAACTAAAGAGGAGGGTGAAATACAAGAGGAATCGATGGAGTTTCTGACAGATCTAGGTAATACCAGGAGCAGAATGTCATTATTTCAACGGCACATCCATACTTACTAGACAATGAAATGTATATTGGCTAAGGCCATAGTTATGTTCAGGAAACTGGAGGGGATCCAAAAGCCGCGTCTATTTTAGCTAAGATGAGAAGGGACGTACAAGAAATCCACCTTCTGCAACATCACCAGAATGTTTTCTTGGGTCGCATGGAATGTCAGCGAAAAATATGAACCAAGTTGATATCGTCGGATCCAATGTTAACGACCCAGTGCCTATCAATTCATCTGATGATTGAGTCTTATGAAATCCTTTTATTTTTTGCCTTTTTGACATGCATATTACCGGTATAATTTTCTTTCTGATTAAGTCATTGCATGTAATAGACAACAAATTTGTAGAGTCAGACAATATTAGGTTCAAAATTTACCAAGTTTGCTTGGCCTATAACTCTTTGAGGTGGCCAACAGACCTGGTTTCCTATGGGTAGGTTGAGGCCATCCAACATATATATAGTTTGTAACCTACTTTTCTCTTTTTCGATTTAATGGATAATAGGGAGGATCTACTAAACTTACAGAAAAAAGCTTAAGGTGGGTGAGGATTTGTTGACTTTTTTATTTTAATTTTTTCAATTGATTGCCTAGATTGATTCTCAAGGGAATATGCTCAACATATGCTTCCTTTGAATTCTTATCAATTACTGTAGTGTATTAGAGAGTTTGTTAAGTTGCATTGGATTTTAAAAAATTTTAAAAAATTGATGTCTCAATGCCCACCAATTTCTTAGGGATTTTCAAGGCATACCTAATTTTAGAAAAAATGCCTTATATCTTGGTTGTAAAGGATAGAAACTCTTCGAAGCGTTTGTTTTTTAATCAAGACTTAATATTCTTAAAGGTTAAGAAAAACCAAAGTTGATAATAATATTATTGTTATAATAATTTTTTGTTATATATTTATCAATGGTAGATAGAAATGTAACTTTTGGCTATATCAACTACATTAATATTTTTAATGTGGTTATACTAGTTTACTATTTGTAACACTATGTACTCTCTATAATTCTTTTCACTAAAAAAATTGTTATAAACCAAATAATACTAATTTAATAAATTGAAATTAGTGTATAGTGAAATTATATTTTTTCAATATTTATAAATAAATTTAATATATTGAAAAAATATTGAGACATTTATATCTTGTAAATTAAATGAAATAGTTTAAATTTATGATTAAAAATACTTTGCAAATTTTTTAAATAAGATTATTTAAAAATATGCACCAATTTTGAAACATAATTGAAATAAAAGGAAGAATAATAATTCCAAAAACAAAAATACCGAGCACATTCAAAAACATAAACCTCACATTGTTAAACTATTTTTCAAAGAAAAATATACAGTGGCCATGTGCCACTCAGACGTGTCCTGTGGCCATGTACAGTTGCCATATGGGTAACCGAAGTTTCAGTTTCAAAAGGCCATATCTGCTGCCTTTTTCTCCAAAAACTAAAACTGCCTTGAAACAGAAACTAAGCTATCCTGTCACTCATTTCTACACCAAGTATAATGCAGCGCGCCTTCTGGTATTCTTTCGAACCAGAAATTTCCAATTCCAAATTATGGGGTGGCCTTTCGCAGTACCATAGGCACAACAGAAGTTTCAACTTCAAAGGATTACCCGCTCCTTCCATAGGAGTAACTCGAATTCAAAATATTTATTAAATAATCACACTTAATAAAATATAACAGTATAGCTTATCAAATGACTGTAAATATACAAATTTATTTAGATGTTGTTTACATAGTCATTAAAATAGACTGAAATAGACTGGATGGAAGTTTTTTTTTGCTTGAATTTAGTAAAAAAATTCAAAAAATCACGTAGTTGGAGTGTTTAAATTGTTTTGTTTTATAGTGAAAATAGATTCAAAAATTTTCAAAAAATCAGGTAGTTAGAGCATTTGAATGGTTTTGTTTTGTGGTGAAAATAGATTCAGCTCCATCAAACACCATTATAGGGCACCCAAAATCTTGAAATTTGACAATTGTAACCCAAATTTTCAAAAAAAATTACATAATTTTTTATAATCTTACTGCAATTTCTAAATTATTCTATGGGTTTTATTAAGACTGATGCATTTATAAAATAAACTCCACAACTTCTCTTCACAATAAAATTCATTTACATAACTTTTAAAATTATTTAATATAAACAAAATTGTATGTTCATAACTATTTTCATGATTTTCAATATTTTTTCGATTTCAAATAAAACTTTCAACAATTTTCTAGCAAATTAGAAATTAGAAATATGAAGATCAATTATAAATGCAAAATAAAACATTCTTCATTAGAACGGATATTTTTTTTAATTAAAAAATCCTCCTAATCAATTTAGTTACACTCATTTAATTTTTTTTTCAAAATTGTAGATTTAGAATATGCTATTTCACTTTATACATTTGGCTTCCCTAACTTTCAATCTTGGATTTTAAATTTTTCCATTTTCTTTGTGTTTTTATATATCATTTTGTTATTATAAATTAAATAAATATTAGTTAATTTAAATTAATTAAAAAATAATTAGAAACTTTTTTCATCCAAATTCAATTTTTACAAATAATATAATCAAATTTAATTTTTACAAATAATATGAATTTTGACAAATTTAATCTTTTAATATATTGAATTTAAACTTTGTTTTTAAAAATAAAAACATATTTATTCCTTATATATACTGTAGAATTAAAAGAAAAACTATTAAAAAAACACTTACAAATCACTAATTATCATTATACAAATTACCTTCCTATCTCATCATTATATAATACTAACCACTGTTTGTATTATGTATTGGAGATTTAACATAGTTATTTAAAAAAGAAACGAGAATGAGTTTCTTAAGACATAACAGATATATTCAACTGCAGCATCTGGAGTAGCCACGGAAATAAAGTTTCCATAGCTTCACCTTATACTCCTTATGAAGGCAACTTGAACTCATACATGGAACCGACGTATCCTTATTTTATGCCGTTGGAATATCGCGGAGCAACATCTGTCGAGGTCTGCTTCAACCATCTGGACTACCATTTGATGCATTCTTTTCAGGAGTTATTTGGCGGATTAACTTCTCTAAGTTTTTGTAGGAAGATCCTCCTTCCTTGACCGCTCGCTTCGCAGTTTCCTTTATTTTTCCAACTCTTCTCCTCATTTTAACTCCTTCCTCTCCTCCTATTAAATTCCTCACCAACGCCGCCACTTCCTCTCTTTTCACGGTTTGTTTCAAGTGCAGTCCTATGCTCCACTCTTCACAAACGAATTTCGCATTTGTATTTTGCTCGGCATAGAACGGCCAGCATATCATCGGCACGCCTGCACTTATGCTTTCCAAAGTGGAGTTCCACCCGCTGTGAGTTAGAAACCCTCCCACAGAAGGGTGGGACAGTACCTTTATCTGAGGCACCCACTCAACAAGCAGACC